>JAOTRQ010060277.1:0-13685 GCA_028565875.1 Hoplisoma paleatum
TCTGTCTGTCTGTCTCTCTGTCTGTCTCTCTCTCTCTCTCTCTCTCTCTCTCTCTCTCTCTCTCTCTCTCTCTGTGTAATGTATAATAACAGAAGTAACTGGACTCATCTATGATGACAGAAAGAGCACTACAGTGTTATAGAAGACGTTTTTATTTTATATCAAACTAGTAAAGTTTTCTGTGCAGAATTTGCAGTCTTTGTGGGTTTATTCCTGTTTCCTCCTATGATCCAAAAACATGCAGGTAAGGTAAAGTGAAGAGACCAAATTGTCCATAAGTGTGTTTGATGTGACTTGTGTATGGTTTTGTAAATGTGTGTGATGAATGAATGAACGTTTGCCGTCATGGATACGAGCCCACGTTTAAAACATGATGTTAAAATGAACAATAAAGAAATAATAATATTTAAGGATTTTAAGATCAGTTAACATTCTACCCCCCGAACATTAGGAAGTAGAAAGCTGCTGATACAGCTACAGGTTCATCACACATGAGTGTGTTAAGTAAACCACAAACAGTAGCTGAACACTGTTCACACTCACACCCAGTTTGTAATAAGTTCTGGTACCACAGAAAGTTCTCGCCTGTAGTTTCCTCATGAAGTGACCTTTTTATTTAAAATGTTTATTGAAACTTTTCTCCCCACGTTTGCTGGGGTTTCCTCTGCTTTCCTCTGGATGTGTGTGTTTGTCTCTGCAGCCTGCAACAGACCCGTTCAGGTCTTAAATAGGATTAAGCACCTGTAACTAGATGATGGATGGACAACACTTTAACACCAAAAACCCAAAGAAGTTCAGATATTGTAAACATTTTGTAAGGTTTATTTCTTAAGTTGATTAGGAACTGATTAAAGTTGTTTTTATTAAAAAACGTTTCTGAAGGTTCTCGATCTTTAGCTGAAGTTCTTGTGCAGATGTATAAACACATTTTAAGAATTCGTCATCTTCTCTAACAAACACTTTGTTCACTTACAGCTAGATGATGGCTTCGCCTCAGTCTGGGAGCCCGCCTACTGCCGAACAGGATACGGCGGCGATTAAAACCGAACACAACAACGAACAGGACACAACCGCCAAACCGAGAGGAAGACGCAGTAAAAGAACGCCGGTTCAATCTCCACAATCATTCACCTGTTCGATCTGTCGAGAAACCTTTCGTAGCTCCTCGACGTTCCAGGCCCACAAACTCTCAGCTCACAGAAAGGAGAAGCCGACGCCGTATTCTTGCGCCCAATGCAACAAGACCTTCTCCAGCCGGGCACAGTTATCCAAGCACCAGCGCACACATTCTGCACAGCGTCCATTTCTGTGTTCCCTGTGCCAAAAAAGCTACAAGACCCAGACAGAGTTGCGCAATCACAGCCGCTCCCACACCGGAGAAAAACCCTTTGTGTGTACTGAATGTGGCAAGGCATTCATGCAGGCCATCTGCCTGCGCATTCACATGACGCATCACAGCGGCGAAAGGCCTTATTCTTGTGCGCAGTGTGCCAAGAGTTATCCCACACTTTCCAAGCTGAAAGTTCACCAGCGCTCCCACACCGGAGAGAAGCCGTACTTCTGTGCGGAATGTGGGAAGAGTTTCGCCGATCCTTCTGTGTACCGCAAACACCACCGCAATCATCAGGGTCACCGTCCGTATTCCTGCGAGCAGTGTGGGAAGACCTATACAGAACTCAAGGACCTGAAGAACCACGAACGCTCCCATACGGGTGAGAAGCCATACCTTTGCTCCGACTGTGGTAAGGCCTTCTCCAGGTCGTCCTCCCTGGCGTGTCATCTCCGGATCCATTCAGAAAGCAAACCCTACCAGTGCGAGCAATGCAGCAAAGGTTTTACCCAGCTGTCTTCTTACCAGTCTCACCTCCGCACACACTCCGGAGAGAAGCCTTTTCTCTGCCCTCAGTGTGGCAAGATGTTTTCGGATCCCTCAAGCTTCCGCCGTCACCAGAGGGCGCATCAGGGTTTTAAGCCTTATCCTTGCGACAAGTGTCCAAAGAGGTTTCGACAACCTGCCGACCTGGCCGTCCATCAGCGTGTCCATTCGGGACAGCGGCCGTACAAATGCCAGAACTGCGATAAAGCCTTTGTGGCATCCTGGGATCTGCGGCGCCACATGCTGGTCCACACTGGTCTCAGGCCTTTTTCTTGCACCGAGTGTGAGAAGTCATTCGCTGAGCGCTCCAGCCTCAACAAGCACAAGAGGGTGCATTCTGGCGAGCGACCTTTTACGTGCCAGTTGTGTTCCAAATCATTCGTCATGGCGTCCAGTCTGCGCAAACATGAACGGACGCACTCGGACCGTCCAGTCCCACAGGACCCGGTCCCCGATTCTGAACAGGCAGTCTCTCAAACCCCACAGTTCTCCTGCACTCACTGCAAGATGATGTTCGGGACCTGGAGAGAACTGCAGGCGCATTCCAGCCTGCACCCTCAGCCTCAGTCCACACCCACCCAGACCGGCCCTTTTGTATGTGAGACATGCCAGGCTGAATTCACTCAGTCATCTGATCTCCAAGTGCACCAGAAGGTGCATCCCCAGCCCCGGCCACATGTCTGTGATCGCTGTGGTAAAGGTTTCCTGAACAAGGCCGGATTACGCAAGCATCAGCGCATTCACTCCGACAGCAAGCCGCACTGCTGTGCTGTCTGCGGCAAGACGTTCCTGTTCGCCGCGTATCTACGCAAACATTTGCGAACGCACCGGGACGACGAGTCCTTGTCGCCACAGACAGATCCAGCACGGCGAGAGACGCCCCCTCCGAGTGCCACCTGTGCCGTGGAATCACTTCCTAACACAGTTAGTGTCGCGGTCTCTGTGTTCCAGACCGGATCCGATAATGAGAAGATAAATAAAAGCCAGGAACTTTAAACCTGCTCGTTATGTCTGGCTCTGCTGGAGAAATCTCTCCATACAGAAAGAAGGTTCGGGGTTCAATATCCATATCCAACCGTTCAGGTCTTGCTGTGTACAGTATGCATGTTCTCACTGTTTCGCTTTTCTCCCACAGTCCAAAAACATGCCATCGGATGAATTGAACATATAAAATGATCCATGAGTGTGTGTGACGTAAACGTGTGTACTAAATAAATTTCGTGTTCCTGTTGTGTAACCAAAGTGTAAAACACTTAATATTCAGTCAGCATTCATGTTTACATACAGACCAGATGGTGGTTCTTCCAGCTTCTATTTCATCTTGAAGAATTTAAACAGATCATATAAAATATACATGAATGACACCACAATATTGAGTCCTGTCTGGGTCACATGACCTGATCCTCCACCATCACCTGATCATCACATAAACCCAGGTGAGATGATTCAGGACGAGTCGAACCTCAGAATGAAGGTAAAGCAGATAATAAGTGCTCAGCACCTCTGGGAATCTTTCAGGACTGTTGGAGAACCGTTATAGCCCAGGTGCTTCCTCATGAAGCTGATTGAGAGAACATACCAATGTACAAAGCTGTCACCAAAGCAAAATAAACTGAAGCGTTGAAAGATTTATAATATAAAATATTTGTATTATTTGAACACGTTTGTGTTTACGACATAATTCCAGATGTGTTCCTTCATTGTTCTTCAGAATTAATCTAGACTGTAGAAAATATTACAAAAGTCTAGAAACATTGCTGTAGGAGAAGTTACAAAGATGTAAGTGGTCCTGTATGGAACATAAGCATCAGTAAACAAGGTCAACAGAACAACAACTACTCATGTAATAAAGAATGTCGTTTAAAACGATGTTATTGTGACTGATTTGCTGACTGATGGCTGATGGGATTAAAATGTTCATTTGATCACATTCTGGACTTTAGAAATATTAAAACCTTATAAACCGTATATAATAAATTAAACGCTGGTATGATGACGTGTTATATTTTACTAGCACACCATCACCGAGATTTTGAACTCTCAGGTGGCTCGATGCCATCTAGTGAGAATCATTAATGTCAGCTCACACTCACAGGGCGAATACAGTAAAGACCTGAACAGGTCACAAGTCTGTTAGAGACCTACACAGTAATACACACACACACACACACACCCTCATTCTATTGTTGAGCCATTTAATTTACAGTTCGATTTTGATTCCAGTTTGACTGCACACGTCATTTAAACCAGGTCACGTCACATCACGTCACACATACAGACACTATTAACTGCTTTAATAAGAAAGTATTAAATATAAACTCACCCCAAATAGGAAATAATATCCACAAAGTTAAAAGTGGCATCATTAGTAATTTGGGATCCTTCTCGGCTGCAGAGGAACTTTGTTACTCTTGGTTACAGATGTTGTATCTGTACATTCACACGGGTAGTCCGGTTACACATGATGGGAGCACCGAGTCACGATCCTAAAACTGTTATAAATCATGTGTTCAGTGATTATAATCATTCAGACTCCGTGTTGTGGGTAGAAAAGTCCGCGCGTAACCGCGCGTCTGGAGCTGGAGATGCTGGGGTGCCACCAGCTGGATGAACCGATGGATCCAGATGTTCAGCAGCTTCTGCTCCAACTTCCTCTGATCGACGGAAGTCTGATTCTATTTCAGTCAGGAAATTCTGGAACAGGACGAGTTTTAATCCTCCGTGTAAAAACGCACCACAGCGTCCCGGCTGATTAATGCTGTTAGTTAGTGTTGGTTAGAGCTGGTTAGTGTTGGTTAGAGCTGGTTAGAGCTGGTCGGTGATTCTTGTGGTCCTCTGGATCTTCATCTGAAGTGATGCTTCTCCTAAACACTGTGACGTCATCACTCACAGATCCTGGATTGGTTACTGTCTCCACCAGTTTGTTCTGCCCCGTCTGCCCAATTATTTACACACACACACACACAAACACACACACACACACACACACACACACACACACACACACACACACTCTTCTGCACAGGGAGCAACAGCGTCATCTACTGGTCCCTTTTCATGATCGGATACACGCTACAGTTTTAGCGAGAGAGAGAGAGAGAGAGAGAGTGTGTGTGTGTGTGCGTGTTTGTGTGTGTGTGTGTGTGTACGTGTGCGTGTGTACGTGTGCGTGTGCGTGTGCGTGTGTGTGTGTGCGCGCGTGTGCGTGTTTGTGTGTGTGTACGTGTGCGTGTGCATGCGTGTGTATGTGTGTGTGCGTGTGCGTGTGTGTGTGCGTGTGTTTGTGTGTGTACGTGTGCGTGTGCGTGCGTGTGTGCGTATGCGTGCGTGTGCGCGTGTGCGTGCGCGTGCGTGCGTGCGTGCGTGCGTGTGTGTGTGTGTTTAACTAACCTTTAAAACATGTTTTCAAACTAAATCTTTTCTGAGAAAAACAAAACAAACTGGTGATTAAAATCAGTTTTTGGAATTAATTCGTTAAATGAGATCCAGTAAAAGAATCAAACTCCAGATCAATCATCATCCTTCATTTCCTCAAATACATCATCTACCTGTCTCTCATCTACCTGTCTCTCATCTACCTGTCTCTCATCTACCTGTCTATCATCTACCTGTCTCTCATCTACCTGTCTATCATCTACCTGTCTATCATCTACCTGTCTATCATCTACCTGTCTATCAATTCTGTCTTCCTGTTTGTAAATAAAAACGTTTTCATGATGGAAAGTGTCACAGGAAATGAATGAAGCTCAGAATCCAGATGAATAATGACAGCAAGTGTTCATGTGATCACAAAAACTTTTACTAGCTGATTATGAACAGATGATCCACATCAAAGTTTCATCAAGATTTGATTTATTATGAATATAAAAGATCAGATTCAGTTCTTTTTATACAAGAAAAGAAAAAGTCAATTAAAAAAACAGATGAAGCTAAAATAAGCGCTGTTATATTTACAGTGATGAACCCATAACCCATAACCTAAAGGTTCAAATCCCACAACCATCAAGCTGTTGGACCCCTGAGCAATGACCTTAACCTTACTTCACCGGTGTAAAGTATTTATACTAACATCTGTATAATCACATCTGTATTATACTCACATCTGTATTATACTCACATCTGTATAATCACATCTGTATTATACTCACATCTGTATAATCACATCTGTATTATACTCACATCTGTATTATACTCACATCTGTATTATCTCATCTGTATTATACTCACATCTGTATTATACTCACATCTGTATTATACTCACATCTGTATTATACTCACATCTGTATAATCACATCTGTATTATACTCACATTACTGCTTCTTTAAAGCTGATGTTGTTATTTGGATGCACTAAACCTCGGGATCCTCGTTCGAGCCGCTCACATGATCTCTGATCTGCTGGGACGAGGTTGGTTAGTTTTATGATGGTAAATAATCAGTGTAATTGAAATGCACCGATAATCAATTACAAGTTTGAATGTAAAATCAATTGTGTGTATCTGCAGAATTACATTAGTACACTGTTATAGACGAGCTGTCGGCTGCTTTCAAAGAATTTATACAGCTGTATAACGTTTAAATAAGACAACACACAATAAAAGTCTAATTTATGAGTTTTAATGCCACTTAAATGATCTGAAACACTTCAGATGAAGTCATGATGTTGTTTATTTCTTTAGCAACGTGTCAATGAGTTTGTGTTTATGTTGATAATTAAAGTGTAACTGCAGTTCTAAATAAAAGATAAACATGTAAAAAAAGCACAATTCTGCATCATTTATTTAAGCTATGTGGTTATATATATATATATTATTAATAATATATATGTAGCACACACACACACACACACACACACACACACACACACACACACACACACACACACACACACACACACACACACACACTTTATTTCAGTATCTCCACTTGTGACCTGACTGTATCAGTTCTAGGCTCAGGTACTAGACTAGTAATGCAAATGATGTCGTTACTACTGCCAGGTTGCTGTTCTTGGGCCCTTGAGCGAGTCCCTTATTCCTCAGTATAGTGCAACTAGTGTAAGTCATTTTGTTTAAAGGTGTCTGCTGAAAATGTAAAAGTTGTTATAAACTTGTTCATGTAAAACATCCACTTGTAAACTTCACAGTACAATTTATTTTGGTCCCTCCGGTTTAGGTTTAGTTTAGTGATAATGGAACAGGACCAGTAACCTGAAGTATCCTGGTTTAAATCTCACTACTGCTAGGTTGCCACTGTTGGGCCCTTGAATGAGACCCTTAACCTTGATTCACTTTTTCCCTGTAAATGCTGAACATTTTTGTGTCAGGAAGTAAAAATGGTTCCAAATTCCATACAAAAAAGTACAAAGCTGTAGTCTCAAGTACTCTCATCATACAGAGTAGATTCTGTAGTGCATTCTGGGTCTTTTACATTAAGAGATGATAAAAGAAAAATCAATTTTAGATTTGTGGCAGGAGACACTGTCCCCAGCATTGCACTGATACAGGAAGACTAATATTAGGGAAGTGGTTATATCCGTGTGTTAGAGTCACAAATCTTAGCTGGAGTGTCCAGAATGGAGCGATGGGTCCATGTGGAAGATAATTAATCAGTGTTGCATTAATCACACTTTACAGCACATGCTGTATAAGCAGTCTGACATATTGATTTAGAGTAATTTAAACGATACCATCTGTAAAGTGAATTGATTTCTCATTTCAGATTCAGTATCGACATGTAACCATATCACCCGGACCAGAAGCTATTAGACTACTTTCATCCCATTAAAACACATTCATTTGTAAGGAAAAGAAACAGCATTAACGTTTCTCCTGATGTGTTTTGTATGATCATAAAGGGAACATTTCTTTCCCTGAAAGGCTGTTGTATATAATTAATGCAATTCTTCTGA
The DNA here is from genome assembly GCA_028565875.1 of Hoplisoma paleatum. NCBI lineage: Eukaryota > Metazoa > Chordata > Actinopteri > Siluriformes > Callichthyidae > Hoplisoma > Hoplisoma paleatum. The sequence continues at coordinate 7,787 of JAOTRQ010060277.1, forward strand.
AGAAACCTTGTCGAAATGTGATTCAGTCTGAAACAGTTAAGAGGCAACAATGCAAATCACTAAAGCCCCCGTGCAGCAGATGCATGCTAGTCCATTTATTACATTTTATAATGATATTAGTTAATAATAAAACCACCGCCCTCTGTCAGTGGCTCACAGAATGAGACCAGAGCTTAACATCGTCATTATATCCTGAACTGAAATCTGTACTTAGTGCCGGGATCTTTAGATCCTTTTGAACCCTTGAGTGAAACCCTTAAACATGTCTGCTCCAGGGGGCGCTATACGTTAATCGCAGACTCTGACCCTGAACATCCATACAAGCTGAGATATTCAAAGAAAGCAATTCATTTTAAAGATTTGTTTCTTAATAATTAAATATAAGCAACATTTGTTCACGTTGATTTTACTAATGAAAAACAGTGATTTGTTCAGAGTAACTGATATAATTTTATATCACGCATCTGTAAAGACTTTTTTATTTCACAGACATTCTGTTGTGTTTCAAAAGTAAACCATAAAATTAAATTTAAACTCTTTCTTATTGCAGTGATTTTACACACAGAGGAAAGAATCTTTCACATCAAACCTGATCCGTGCAGTGAAACACACACTTGTGAACACACACTAGGGGGAAGTAGTGCAGCACTTCATGAAATATTGACTATGGGAATCTGGCAACCTTCTGAGCACATGTTCGGTTCTCTAACCACCAGAACCCGACACTTATTGTTTACTATTTAAGTTGTTTATCATATTTTTACATTTATTTTGCATTATGTTGATGATATTTAGACTTTGTCTGTGTTATATTGACCCCCAGGACTTTTCTAACCATCTCTGCTAAATAAGTAAATAAGCTATTTGAAAAAATGTTTGCTAAAATATGAACAGTATAGCCCGCCACCTAGTGGCCACACTGTGAATTACATGGTGCGAAGCTTTACACATTCATTGACTTTATTGTTCAGGCTACAATTAGTAAAAGTATTTTCTTTATGAGCTGTTTGTCTTTGGGGTTCATTTACAAACTGCAGTGTTGAATCGAACCCACATTTCATCCCCATGGGTGCAATTTTCATTTCATTTAGTGTTAGAGGTCGCTGACAGACTGAAAAGGATGTGAGTCCATGAGTGGCATCCTGCTGCCATAAAAGCAAAAATCCTCCAACAGTCAGCAGATCCTGCTGTGTGAAGAGCAATTTCATCCCACCACTGCAATCAGACTCCATCTTTAATCTCATCCATGCAGGAGTCATGCAGCTCAGCAGATGGCAGTGTTGTTCAGTCTGGCACACGAGATGTGGGAGATGATGGGAATATTTCCCACAAGTCCTCACATTCTGCCACTTCCTCTTTAGCTTCACATTATATGACATTTTTAGTATTTAACTGACCTCGTTACCCAAAGTGACTTTTACAACTAAACACCATTTTTATTGAGCAATCTAGTGTTAAGCGCTTTGGTGGTGCTGGGATTTGAACTGGCGACCTTCTGGTTTATAACCCAGTACTGTAGAAGGTTCTGGCTGAACACACAGATGTTGATGCTGCACATTGTGTTTCAGTTTCTGATTAGGTGTGTAATCACAGATCTTCATCACATGTTGTGTTGTTGCACCTCATGTTGTGTAGAAACACAGAATCATTAAGAATTACACACAATAAAACAGAATAAAACTCTTTTTTTACTGTCATATCAGTTTATGTAAGTCGGTGGTGATCATGAGGAACACGAGAACTTTTCCTGTCGGGTTTTGGTGAAATGAAGCTGTGAGGAAACTTCTGCTGCTCTGTTACATCATTTTTACTTTGATATTTTTAAATACACTTCACACTTCATATGTGTGTGATTTAATAACTGCCATCATTATCAGGTTCACAATGTTAAAGTTTCTGTCAGCACAAGGTTACAGTTATTATTATTAATAAGAGAATAATTGATAATTATTTTCATAATGTGACTGGCAGAGTGAATACATTTCAATGTTTTGCTGAGTTTCATATAACTCAGTGTAAAGATTAAATATTGTCATTTATGTATCATATTATTATTATAATATGTCTCATAATCACGTGTTATTTGTATAATTAGACTTTTTATTCCAATTTAATCAGAAGTTATTCTGTAGATAAAAGTTCAGAACAACATTTCCGTTTTTAATCATTAAGAGAAGTGAGGCGGTGGTTTCATGCTCAGCACTGAAGGTTCGATTCCCAGGTAAACTGAACTGTGTGGGTTTCCCCCAGATCCCATAGTCCAAAGACATGCAGTCAGGGTCATTGGTGATACTGAAATTGTCCTGAAATTGTGTGTGTGTGTGTGTGTGAGAGAGAGAGAGAGAGAGAGAGAGAGAGAGAGAGAGAGAGAGAGACGGTGAGTAAGTGTGTCTCTGTACCCAGCAAAAGTATGGTGACCCGTTTAGGTGTATAATGTATTTTGCCAGCATGTGTCCCTCCAGCATTAGTTTTGAGTGCCGCAACACTAGATTTTGGGTGGAAACATTTTAATTACTGTTTGTTTTATTCAGGTTTTGTTGAGAGACGTTTATTTAATAAAGCTTCAGAAAAGCTGCATTTATTTATGTTAACTGTAAAGAATGAGTTACACCAATTTACTCTTTTATTCATTATAATAAAGTTCTCATAAAAAAACTTCTGCTAAATTTATGTGCCACATTTTATCAGCAGATTTATTAAATTAAAACATTTAAATTTTAGCACACAATTGTTCAAAAGTTTTAATGTTGAATTCACTGCACTATTGTTGGCGGATATAAATTACAATTCCAAAATAAAATTGAATAGAAATGGATCATTTTTATAAGCTTGTCGGATTCTAGTGACTCGACAGTAAATCACATTACTGAGAGAAAATCTCTGTTCTGAAACATGTAAGTGATGATTTATTGATTTATTAATATGTATTATTATTATTATATATATTTTTATTAATATTTATGTCCTGAGGTGTCCAGACATTAAAACCAAACCCACATTTATAGTATTACAACAGTCCTACTGATAAATTTAATCTGTGACCTTCACTGTAAGAAAAATCTTCAAACTGTCACATGGGGCCTTTATAAAGTGATTTTTATTCATTAATAACCTTTTTTATTTGGAAGATTGTGGTGACTTTCATGTCACATTTACACACAACAGTTAAACAACCAGCCACTCACATTACAAAGACCTTTTTTGTAGATTACTGCACATAAAGCTGAATATCACCATTCTAACTGACCCTGAATAATCCTCGTTAAGTTCCATCACATTTTTAAGCAGGTCAATCAGGGAGATTCTTACATAATCAAATATTTCACCTTCTCAGTTTCTCTTGCTGCTCTAATTGTTGTTTTGCATGTGATTATTTAACAGTTTAAATGACTAATAAGTCTGAGCTGATTTAGTTTGAGTCTTTGTATCCAGCACATGAAGAAAATAACATGTTTTCTTTTTATGTCTGCTCTAATAATATGCACTTTGTGGCATTTCTAACCAAGGACGCACAACATGGGTGCATGTGGAGTTGTTTATCACGTGCAGTGTAATTTTCAAAGCTGAGAGTCATTTTAAGAGTTCTATTTTTATGTTTAAAATAAATTCATGGAGGGGAGGGTATTAATCTGATTCACATTTGCATAATGGCTGCAGTGGCTGCAGTTATTGTATCGGCTGAGACTATAAGAGAGAAAAAAAACAAGAGATGATTTCATCATGAACACAATTACACAACAAAATAATTTTTAAACAGTCGATGCTTTTATACATTATTGTTGATTAAAATCCAGATTGTGTTGCATGAACCAAACCTAATGACAATTTATGATATTTATACACACAAACCCAATCAGTGCAGTGAAAGACACATTTACACACACCAATGAACACACTAGGGGGCAGCAGTTATAGGGTTTTGTGTCTCACTCAAGTAAACTTCAGTCATGACCTGTCAGCTCTGGGAATTGAACCGGCAACCTTCTGATCAGAAGGCCAGATAAACTGTGTTTGTAAGGATCTTTAATTTATGTAAATAATAAATACATTTTTATTTTAGGTAGGTACAAACAGTTTCTAACGAATCCCTGGTGACATGTTAAAACATGACAGCGCCCTCTGCTGTTTAAAGTGACTATCAATTCATTAAACATAAATACAGATTTGAATCTTACATCAAATGCATCAGTTCCTGAATCTATTGGTGGTGCATCGTTACATCCTCACAGATTTCCTGTTACACATTCACTCATGTGCTCTGATTTATGGAGCTGTCGAATGTTTTGGATGGTGGTTTCGGCTTATTTGTTGATGTTAAATAAGGAAGAAGAAATCACATCTGTAGCACATCTGTATCACATCTGCTGAGCTGATATCACCAGTGTTCCTCCCAATTCCCTCCCATCACCTTGGCCCACCTGCTCATACACCCACTCCAAATCAATAATGAAACGTGAGTGCCAACGCTGGCAAAGGCTGTCGAGTACCAGCCGAACGCTGCACAGTGGGCCTCAGGGGGGCGCCGTGCATGTCGATAGGTTTTGTTTGGAGCTTTTTTACCTACAAATGTCAGGAGCTCAAATGTTGTTTGATCTCTTGGTGTCGTCCTCACAAAGTCTTTCAGCTCCTCACAGCTCAATGTTTTCTGTCCGAGCAAAATCGTCCTGTCTGTTGAGACTGATGCCCTTTTCTACCCAGCGGGAGGGACACAGGTGCAAAGAAACAGAGACGGACCAGGATGAACCCTGTAAAGTGGAGCTGCAGAACTTTAATCCCAAAGAAAAGAGATGATTTAGGGTCTGATTTAGATGTCAGACCAGGAATGGATCATTTCATCATTTCCTACAGCACTGCAAATCAAATCAACCACAACAGAAACAAAACAAACAAAGATGGATGTGAAAGATGGATGTGAAGGTTGGATGTGAAGGTTGGATGTGAAGGTTGGATGTGAAAGATGGATGTGAAAGATGGATGTGAAAGATGGATGTGAAGGTTGGATGTGAAGGTTGGATGTGAAGGTTGGATGTGAAGGTTGGATGTGAAAGATGGATGTGAAGGTTGGATATGAAAGATGGATGTGAAGGTTGGAGGTGAATGTTGGATGTGAAAGATGGTTGTAAAGGTTGGATGTGACGGTTGGATGTAAAGGTTTGATGTGAAGGTTGGAGGTGAAGGTTGGAGGTGAAGGTTGGAGGTGAAGGTTGGATGTGAAGGTTGGATGTGAAAGATGGATGTGAAGGTTGGATGTAAAAGATGGATGTGAAGGTTGGAGGTAAAAGGTTGGATGTGAAGGTCGGATGTGAAATATGGATGTGAAGGTTGGATGTGAAGGTTGGATGTGAAGGTTGGATGTGAAGGTTGGAGGTGAAGGTTGGATGTGAAGGTTGGAGGTGAAGGTTGGATGTGAATGTTGGAGGTGAAGGTTGGATGTGAAAGATGGATGTGAAGGTTGGAGGTGAAAGATGGATGTGAATGATGGATGTGAAGGTTGGAGGTGAAGGTTGGAGGTGAAGGTTGGATGTGAAAGGTGGATGTGAAGGTTGGAGGTGAAGGTTGGATGTGAACGATGGATGTGAAAGATGGATGTGAAGGTTGGATGTGAAGGTTGGAGGTGAAAGATGGATGTGATGGTTGGAGGTGAAGGTTGGATGTGAAGGTTGGAGGTAAAAGATGGATGTGAAGGTTGGAGGTGAAGGTTGAATGTGAACGATGGATGTGAAAGATGGATGTGAAGGTTGGATGTGAAGGTTGGATGTGAAAGATGGATGTGAAAGATGGATGTGAAAGATGGATGTAAAGGTTGGAGGTGAAGGTTGGATGTGAAGGTTGGATGTGAAAGGTGGATGTGAAGGTTGGAGGTGAAGGTTGGATGTGAACGATGGATGTGAAAGATGGA
>JAOTRQ010060286.1:0-13685 GCA_028565875.1 Hoplisoma paleatum
TTTCTGTGCGGAGTTTGCATGTTCTCCCCATGTCAGCGTGGGTTTCCTCCGGGTACTCCGGTTTCCTCCCACAGTCCGAAAACATGCACTAGGTTGATCGGAAATATGAAATTGTCCAGTAGTCTTACAAGTTCCCACCACTTACTGGTGGTTGTCGTCAGGAAGGGCATCCAGATGGAAAACTCTGCTCCAAAACATTAACGTCCGACCCCAGGAACTGGGAAAACGGACGATAAAGGAATAGAGATAGATGGTGGGTCAAGAGAACGTGTTAAATCACACTGGATACATTTTTCAATCGCTGACTGGAATTTAGTAAAAACTTTGATTATTATTATTAATAAGCTCTTCATGCTGAGTAACCGAAACATTGTGTGTGTGTGGATCGTTTAAAAAAACTTTATTTTAGAATTGTGAACCTCCACTATGGTTGTGTGTTTGTGTGTGTGTGTGTGTGTGTGTGTGTGTGTGTGTGTAGGATGCAAATGATCAGGAGCTGTATAACGAGGTCACTCCCTCCATTACTGTATCTGTGGCAGAGAAGCCTCGTACACCGATGAAGAGCAGCAAGAGTGAAGGACAAACTGTCCCCTCACCCAGGTCAGTACACACACACACACACTTTTTTCCGGCTGTGCCGGTAGATATAAAGCGTAGTGATCTGCGTGTGTTTAGGTTGGACGGCGTACACACTCCTCGACAGAAACGCAGCACTCCCATGAAGGAGCGTCAGCTCTCTAAACCCCTGACCGAACGGACGAACAGCTCCGACAGTGAGCGGTCACCTGAACTCGGACAAAGCACACAGGTGAACACATCATATACACACTTTTATTCACTACTGCCATCGTGCCGGAGTGGACGAGTGTGACGTTTCCAAGAACGAAGGGTGGAATGTTACAACGTTTAATACCCAGTTGATATTAGGGCCTTATTAAACTCAACCAGCGACTGTTTTATCTGGTTTCTGTTTAAATGATTGATTAAAGTTTGATTTTTGTACCACTTTAATGTGTGTGTGTGTGTGTGTGTGTGTGTGTGTGTGTAGGTCCTCAGGAAAGCTGTGTATGATCAATTGAATCAGATTTTGTTGTCTGATGCGCCGCTGCCAGAGAGCCTGATTCTAGTCAGTGGCACTGACTGGCAAGGACAGGTATGTGTGTGTTTTGTGATGTCATAATAAAGCAGATATCGCCATGGTGGGTGGGGGGGGGGGCAAAATGAGTCTGTAAACTGTCAAAGCAAACCGTGGCGAATTTCCGAGTAAGAATATAAGATGTTATTGTGATAAATGTATCTAAATATTTAAATTGTAATATCTAAACTTCTTTCCCGAACTTGTGTGTGTGTGTGTGTGTGTGTGTGTGCAGTATGTAGCAGATCAGTTGCAGGTTCAGAAACACCCGGTGGTTTGCACATGTTCTCCAGCAGAGATCCAGGCCGTCCTCACCGCCGTTCTTACACGTATCCAGAAGTTGTGAGTCGTCTAAACTTCCATCGTTTAACCTCCATGTTTCAGATATTTACTATTTATTCTTCTCTCTCTCTCTCTCTCTCTCTCTCTCTATCTCTCTCTCTATCTCTCTATCTCTGCGTCTCTCTCTGTCTGTCCCTCTCACTGTCTCTCTCTCTCTGTCTCTCTCTCTCTCTCTCTCTGTGTCTCTCTGTATGTCTCTCGGTGTCTCTCTGTCTATCTCTGTGTCTCTCTCTTTGTGTGTCTTTCTGTATGTCTCTCTCTGTCTCTCTCTCCATCTCTGTGTCTCTCTCTCTCTCTCTGTGTGTGTGTGTCTCTCTCTCTCGCTCTCTGTCTCTCTCTCTCCAGCTGTAACTGTAACTCCTCGATGCCCCGGCCGGTAAAGGTGGCAGTAGTCGGGGCTCAGAGTTACCTGGGTGCAATCCTGCAGTTCTTTGTCAGCCAGCTGGCGAATAAAACGTCCGACTGGCTGAACCACATGCGCTTTCTGGTGATTCCTCTGGGTAAGCAAGAGCACATGTGATGCTGATCTAATGTATTACAACAAGGGGGGGGGGGGGTCCAGATTCGGCATGAAAGGAGGTCCAGATTCGGCATGAAAATGTGCAGTGAGCCGAACATTCAGTCTGACATGATTTTTACTCATTAACACGGAACTCTTGAAGCATTTTATGAAATGTTTGTATTATTTTGCTCTTAAGTGATGGTGGAGGAAATTTTCCATAGAGTTCATTTTTCTGAGATACCGAAATCCATCCGCTCACAGAGAACTACAGAACGCTGACACGACTTCGGTGGTCTGTTCCCGTAGAGAACGTGCCAAACACTAGAACAAGGATTACTAGAACGTCTCTGTAACCGTGTTACACACTTGTCTCTCTGCCAGAGAAAAGGACCTGGCAGATATTCGACGTCCCTGCTTTAATGAGTTGTCTTCATGGTAAAAGGACGGTGCCCGGGCGGCACGGTGGGTAGCACTGCTGTCTCACAGCAACATCCCGGGTTCGATCAGCAGGTGGGAGGGTCAGAAATGTCATGTTGTTGTGTAGGTAAAGTAAATTGTTACATCACTACGACAGCGAGCTGATGCTGACTGTAACCTGGGTCATGCAGTACAATAATGATGCTTCTAGTATTGTGCTAGAATCTACATCTGGAGTGTGTGTGTGTGTGTGTGTGTGTGTGTTTGTGTGTGTGACATCTGGAGTCTGTGCTCCAGCAGGCACTTGTGATGTCACAGATGTTCCTCTCATGTTTCTGTGATGCTGGTTTCAGGTTCTCATCCAGTTGCTAAGCACCTGGGTGCCCTTGACAACCGTTACTCCTCGGTCTTTCTCGAAGGAGCCTGGAGAGAGATGTTCAGTCGCTCCGAACCTCCACAGTCAGGTACACACACACACACACACACACACACATACTTCTTTAATCTTTATTAGGTGTTTTAGTTTAACACTGTGAACCTTTTTAATGTCACTGTTATGTCACTACACCTGAACAACAGGTTATTAACATCATCAGATCAGATTACATGTTGTTGTTTTTCCCTCTGAGAACCGATCCAGTGATTAGGAACTGTATCGGATCTGTTCCGGCTGGAGTTATAATTAATGTTCAGATGTGTTCAGTAATCATGTCCACATGGACTTGCGCCCCCCCTCCCCCGTATAGATGTGCTGGACGTGGCAGGACGAATCGGTCAGTACATCAGTGGCGCTTCACTCACTCATCAACTCCCCATCGCAGAAGCCATGCTGACGTGCAAACACAGGACGTGAGTGATGTTCCCTAGGCTGTGTTCCCCCAGCTGTGTTAACCCTGCTGTGTTCCCTCTGCTGTGTTCCCTCTGCTGTGTTCCCCCTGCTGTGTTCCCCCTGCTGTGTTCCCTCTGCTGTGTTCCCTCTGCTGTGTTCCCTCTGCTGTGTTAACCCTGCTGTGTTCCCTCTGCTGTGTTCCCTCTGCTGTGTTAACCCTGCTGTGTTCCCTCTGCTGTGATCCCCCTGCTGTGTTCCCTCTGCTGTGTTCCCCCTGCTGTGTTCTTTCTGCTGTGTTTTCCCTGCTTTGATCTTTCTGCTGTGTTAACCCTGCTGTGCTGTGTTCCCTTCTCCCATATTCCGTCTTCTGTGTTCCTGTTGCTGTGTTCCCTCTGATGTGTTCTTTCTGCTGTGTTAGCTCTGCTGTGTTCTCTCTGCTGTATTACTTCTGCTGTGTTCTCTCTACCGTGTTCGTTTTGCAGTCTTTACCCTGCTGTGTTCTTTCTGCTGTGTTACTTCTGCTGTGTTAGCCCTGTTTTGATCCTTTCTCCCATGTTCCCGCTGCTGTGTTCCCTTTGCGCTGTCAACGTTGTTGTGTTTGGTTCTGCTGCATTCTTTGCTGTGTTACCTGTGCCGTCTTCCCTCTGGTCAACATCCCTCTGTATAGTGACCATGACAGTATAAACTTAACTGTTCATTTGTCTGTCTGTCTTTAGCATTGATCTGCAATATAAAAAAGTTAAATAAAACATGTAAATAAAAGTTGTTTATGATGTTTGGTCCCGTGTCAGCAGACGAGATGAAGACTCGTATCAGAAGTTTATCCCTTTTATTGGTGTAAGTGACTCTCACATCTTTTAAGATCCTGAATAGTTTTACAAAAGCCTCAGACTGATTCTGAAATGTGTAAACAGGTGGTTAAAGTGGGTCTGATCGAACCTGGACAGTCATCAACAGGTCAGCTTTTCCTTAACTGTTTTGTTAGTGAGCATGTTCTCCTTTGAACATTTTTACTCGCTTCCACATTTGCTCCCGAATGCTCACATTTGTAAGTGTTGTACCGTTTCTGTACAAAGGTGACGCTGAAGAGTCTGTGGCAGTGAATCTGGCCGTCCCCTCGACGTCCCCGCCCACTCACAGCTCACCCGTCAGTCTTAAAGAGGTCGCCACACCCCCTTCCTCGCCCTCTATGGGTGCTGTGTTGGCACTACAGGGGTAAGTGGGTCTGTTATGACGCGCTCACGTTGATTCAGTAAGTGTTAGAGTTTTATCTTTGTAAAAATGGACGCGCGCCGATTTGTCGTCTCACAGCAAGAAGGTTTTGGGTTCGAGCCCCAGGTGAGGGCAGTCCGAGTCCCAGAACATCCGGATGACAACAGTACAGCCAGTGTTCTGATCGTATTTGGTGGACGACCAAAGTTTGTTTAAACACTAAGCAAGTTTTTGACGGCTGTGTGTGACCATGTACTCCTGGCCTGTAGAGGGAGCCTCATAAAGGTTGCGTAGTGTGAATTTGAGGAAACACAATTAACGACATTAGAAACAACTGGTCCCGTCTGGGAGACCCGCAAATTATGACATCATCATGTCGACAATTGTGTCCTTCCTCAAATTCACACTACGCAACCTTTATGAGGCTCCCTCTACAGGCCAGGAGTACATGATGACACACAGCCGTTTTGGACAGCCGTGTTGGACACTCGCTGTATACATTTTGCCTGGTTGACATCACTGGAGCTATAGACGTGGTTGCCAAATTTTTTTGGGTCTCGAGCCACTTTTTTAGCGACTAAGCCGACCGTGACCCCTGTCAGAGCTGCGTTAGGAGGCGTTATTGATCGGTCTGGTTAGACCGGTTAACGTAAAATACAGTTTAGACATTACGGTAGTTTAACTTTAAGTTTAATGGATTATGTGCTGGTAATAATAAACAGTAAACGCGATAATAACTGGATTAACAGCATCACAACATCCTGCCCGATGATGCTGTGTCTGTGCACAAATCGATGACGGTCGTCACGTGATGTCACACTTACATCATCGTACAGGTATCAAATGCAGCAGGACTTGTTTAGATAATAGATCCTCTCACTTTCTCCATCTTTCTCCGCTCAGGAGTCCCAGCATCTCTCCTAGTGTGGACGCCATCGGTCTGCAGGTGGACTACTGGTTAGCATCTCTGGCTGATAAACGGCGTGAGGGTGAGAGGAGGGACACGGGCTGTAAGAACACCCTGAAGAGTGCGTTCAGATCCCTGCAGGTCAGCCGTCTGCCGGGAGCCACGGTCAGCGACTCTCATTTACCCGTCAATACCATGTCCATGACCGTGGTCACCAAAGAGAAGAACAAGAAAGGTGAGGAAAAGTTACCACAATAATCGTTCATACATCCATGATCTCGTTTTACCAGCGATCGATTCTATTCAGGGTCACACACACACACACACACACACACACACTGGCCGGATACACTAAACACTCGAACAGGTCGTCGGTCTGTTACAAGGTACAAAGACAAACACACACACACAGGATCGTTTCAGTATCTCTGTTTAGCCTGACTGCATGTCTTTGGATGGTAGGAAGAAACCAGAGTACATGTGGGAAACCCACCAGGCCACGGGGAGAACATGCTCACTCCACACAGAAAACCCGGATTCGGACCCCCGGGACTCTTTGTGAGGCGACTGTAGTAACTACAGATGCAGTGTCGTCCCGAAGGAAAGAATTATAATAAGTGTTCCGTTTGACATCAATTAGGTTGTGATACCACTTGTGTGTGACTATGAGACGTGGTTGCCTGGTTACACACCTGTCATGTGTTTAGACGTCTGCATTTCGGAGGGACTTTGATTCTGAAATAACGTCCCGAATCTCGTTTGGTTTGGTTTTGATCTACAGTTCCGACTCTTTTCCTGGCAAAGAAGCTGAAAGAGAAGGAAGTGGATTCCAAAAGTCAGGTGATCGAGGGCATCAGCAGACTCATCTGTTCCGCCAAACAGCAGCCGACCATCCTGAAAGGTACCACACACACACCGCCGCACGGCGAGGAACGCTTATAAAGGAACGCTTATAAAGGAACGCTTATAACACACGGCTTTACTCGGGATGTTACGATGCACCTGAAGTGTTGTAATAACCTCACAATCCAGATTTATTCAAAGCAACTTTTATGTAGTTGTAATATATTGAAAACTTATTAACTTTATGATGTTGAGAAACATTGATTTAAATTGTTTATTTTTTAATAAACTGTTTGTTCAGGTCACATTGTGGGTAAAGTGATTCATTACAGACGTTCTAACTTTATTTTCTCTTTCCTTTTGTTTTTATTTACTTCTCTCTTCTTACCTTTTACTTCTTTTTACTTCATTATGTTCTCTTTATCTCTCTCTTTATCTCTCTCTTTATCTCTCTCTCTCTCTTTTTGTCTCTTCATCTCTCTCTCTGTCTCTCTCTTTATGTCTCTCTCTCTTTGTCTCTCTCTTTCTTTATCTCTCTTTGTCTCTCTCTCTCTCTTTGTCTCTCTCGCTCTCTTTGTCTCTCTCTCTCTCTCTCTCTCTCTCTCTTTATCTCTCTTTATGTCTCTCTCTCTCTTTGTCTCTTCATCTCTCTCTTTATGTCTCTCTCTCTTTGTCTCTCTTTCTTTGTCTCTCTCTTTCTTTGTCTCTTTATCTCTCTTTGTCTCTCTCTCTCTCTCTCTATCTCTCTCTCTCTCTTTGTCTCTTTATCTCTCTTTATCTCTCTCTTTGTCTCTCTCTCTCTTTATGTCTCTCTCTCTCTTTCTTTATCTCGCTCTCTCTCTCTTTATCTCTCTCTCTCTTTTTCTCTTTCTTTCTCTCTCTTTCTCTCTCTCTCTGTATCTCTCTGTGTCTCCCTCTCTATCTCTCTCTCTTTATCTCTCTCTGTCTCTCTCTATCTCTCTCTCTCTCTTTATCTTTCTCTCTTTCACTCTCTCTTTCTCTCTCTATTTCTCTCTCTCACTCTCTTCATTTCTCTCTTTCTATCTCTCTCTCTCTTCATCTCCCTCACTCTGTCTTCATCTCTCTCTCTCTCTCTCTCTCTCGCTCTTTATCTCTCTCTCTCTCTATCTCGCTCTCTCTCTTTATCTACTCTCTTTTTCTATCGTTTGCTTCTCAGTGTCCATTGACGGTGTCGAGTGGAACGATGTGAAGTTCTTCCAGCTTGCAGCTCAGTGGCCCACACATGTGAAGTACCTCCCCGTGGGGCTGTTCGGTTACAGTAAACCTCCCTCGTAGGACCTCACGGGCCCGAACTCCATCCCTTTACTTCACCTCATTGCTCTCCGCCCATCACAATGCCGGCCAGCTGTTGCAGGGTTGGGAAACGGAAGCGCCCCTCTCTACCTTGATGTAAAGGGGTTTTGTCCAGGGTAGGTGCTGCTTCAGTGGTGGCTACGATGTACTTTTAATGGCGCTCGTCACTTTTGTTTATGGGACCAGAGTGTCCCGGAGCGCCGGATGTACGGGACAAGCACAAAATGAGCCTTTTTGTTCACTAATGGTCATCTGTCGAACAGCAAGGGTGGAAAAAACAAACAACAACATTTTAATGAGCGGTTATGTTACATATTTGATCTAAAAGAATCAAGTTTCATTAGTCGAGTCCTGAAACTGCATGAGTTAAATAATCAGACATCCACAACTCACTAAGACTAGTCGTGCATGTACACAATGGTGCCACCATGCCAGGTCCGGTCCAGTTCATCATATCAGTCCGGTCCATAGTGACGTAGATGCTGCGTTCAAACGACTCCCGGGTTTTGTATTTTTTTGTACATACGTTAGGCTTTGTGGCTTATAGGAGTGTTAAAAGTGGCCTTTTAGAATAGACATTTAGCTCATTTATAGGCTTTATTTTTCTCCTTATGAATCACAACTCCAAAGATCTCGCAGATAAATGTGAACGTCACGCATCAAGTCCGACACAGTCGGTCACTGTGGTCATTCTGTGATCGATCTCGCCGTACACAGACCTGCATCAGCACCGACATCGTGAGACAATGTGCTTCTGTATGATCCGAGCTTTCTTACTGCCGTCGTGCAGGCCGGCGGGGTCTTGTAGGGACGGACTGGATCCATTTTGGTGTTCGAACGCAACGCACTTTCTCTTCACTCGCGCTCACACGTATCGTCTTACGTCTAAAGCACAACATGCCGAGGTCTTTAGTCTTTAGTGATCCACCGGTAGTATGGGAGGGCAAGTCACTGCTGGTGGGACATGGAGAGATACGACTTGTTTAATTCTTCATCGTGAACATTCTGTAACGACGAGTTCCTTTCATATTTCGTTGATCCTCCGTTTAGGTAACGTAGAGCTCCTCGCTGGATCTTGACCTGTACCAGCCGGTCCCTGAATCTGTACCCGCTCGGATGAGTAGCCACACCCTATACAAAACGATCACAGCATTAAGTCCGTGTAAGTGCCACCAAAGGTCGTAACACAGCCAATTGCTGTTCTTCTAACCAGCACCTTACCCGAAAGAATAAGAGGACTGAGATTTTAAGCATTTTAATCTCGGCACTGGTGTGCTAGTGTATTTCAGCACTGTATAAACGATCAAATTTTATCCATTTTTAACACTTACTTATTTTTAAAGTGTCTCACTCTGCAGATCTTTACTTCATCGTGTGGTGCTAATAGTGTACCATTATGCACACTAGATAGGGTGTAAGTAAGTAAGTAAGTGCTTTGAGACACATCATGTGGGTGTTTAGAGTGAAACGAATCTGCGAGGATTTGAAGGTGAAATGGCCTTCAGTCATCAATCATCTAGTATTTCTGACCCCGCACACTTTGTGTCTTTAGTGTCTGTGGGTCTCTTTATTCACCCATGTTTATAAGAACTAAGGAACGTTTTCTTATTTAGCTGCATTGTTCGGCGTCTTGGCCAGGTTGAAATTAAACCTGTAAACATCCAAAGTCCAGTTACAAATCATAAATCGAATCTTTAATTCGTCTTTGTCTGGTAGATTTTGTTCGTTGGTTCTCAGAAATGTTCACGAGGAAGAAAGTTCTCGCCGATCCTGTTAAATTCATACACAGTGGATGTAAAAACAAACAAACGCGATGGCATCTTTTATTCTTCCAAATGAGGGGTCTCCACGATGGATCGTTCGGGGTTGTAAACATGATTTATATTGTAAATTCAACCCGGATCTAGCGGAATGATCTACCGGGTGCTCGGACCAGAACCGGTCAATGGGTCCGTTTATTCCCGGGTCGCACAAGAAGAATAAAACATTGGAGATTTGTTACTAACAGTGACTAATAAAAATCTGCTTTCATGTCCAAGAAACATCTGGAAGCATCTGTGAAAGAAACTCTTATTATTTGTGCCCTGTATTTTCATTCTGTTTTAAATCCCATGAAACGATGTCTTATATGGAACTGGTCCAGGGTGCAGAGAAAGTCGTGGGACTCCTGAGCTCGTGATTTTTACTCCGGTACATTTACTGTATCCATACGACTCCAACCAACACCCAGTGTTTTTCATAGAAATACAAATTTAAAGCACATTCATTCATTGGGCACAATTTACTTATAAAGACCAAAATGATCTGCTAGCAATATGAAAATGAAAAACCACGACGTTCTGTCCACGATCGTCCAGAATGCAGTAAACGGGGTGTGTTTGATCTATTTTGGCTCGGACGAGGAAGATAAAATGTGAATAAATGTAATGCTGAACGATCTAAAGTGACTATAATAGTGCCGTTGTGTGTGTGTTTGTGTGTGTGTGCGCGCAGTTGAATTACCGCTGTGTTACGGTGATCGTTGTTCTTTAGGGACGTTTGTGAGGTGAACTCGTGCTGTAACACAATTAGAATTCTCATTGTGCCCGTCTGATGAGTGTTGGTTGGAATGAGCGCGTGTGCGTGTCGAATATGTTCAGCACTCGATTTTGTGACGTTAATATTCGAACCGTGTACTTCACCCTGAATCACGACGCAACGTTACACAAGAACCGAGCTGAAGAAATATTACGATTTTATTTCATAACAATGCAAAAAAAAAAAAAAAAGTACTAAATTTACTATTCGCCTTAGTGTGACGTTATTATAGCGTGAGAATGTGTGTAGTTGTACTTTTTAGGCTTGTTGTGTTGATGCATTACATTATAACCACTAATCACTTCTTTTGACACGTTTTCTGTGGTGACGATTGTTATTACAAATGTGTCTGACGATTTTAATGGGTCAATGTTGAAACCTGTACAGTTTTGGAGAACATGTTAAGCAATAGTGTATTTTATGTTACATTTCAACTTTTTTTGCTTGTAGATAATAGGTTGCACAACACTTGTAAGCAAAGAAGCTAAATCTTACAGAATATATATATATATACATATACAGGTCAATTTTCCGGAATGTTTTGTCACTCTTTAAACTTGTATAAAGGAACAAATAACGTCTTTTAACAATGTTTTTTTAAACATATATTGTGTTAATTTCCTGCGCTGGTTTAAGGGCAGCTGTTCATACACATGTGCAGCACTAAGCAAACGCTTTGTAATTATTTAGTATTTTATTTACTTTTCCTCTCCATTCTTTGGGCTGACTACCACCCTCACCCCTCACGTTACTTCTAATAAAGAAACCTTTTGACCAGCGGTGATTTCTGACCACTTAAACAAACTAAAACCCATTCTAACACTACCAGGATGTCGTTTTGTCATATTAACACGTGACAAATAGACATACTGGAGTCACCTCGGAGCAAGAAGGTCCTGGGTTTGATTCCCAGAAGGGGTTCCCTTCTGTGTGGAGTTTGCATGTTCTCGGTGGGTTTCCTCCGGATGATCCGGTTTCCTCTCGTAGTCCACAAACATGCAAGTGAGGTGAATTAGTGATAGTAAATTGTTCAAGATTGTGCGGCCAGGACATGCGATTGACGCTGAAGGAAAATGAAATCTTAGTGTTTATAAGATTAGTCGAATTGTTTTTATTTAAACGGTTGGGCCCCAGTTATTGGAACAACTTTGATTCGGAGTTATTTTAGTTTTGTTTCCTATTTGATGCGCATTACTTTTCTAACTAGTGAATGTACCAGATATAATGGTACTCTGGTCTCTCTCGCTCTCGCTCTCTCGCTGACACTTTTATTTGTATAATAATCATTTTTACCGAGCAGCTTTAAAAAAATCATGAGCTGTTACATTTTCAATCTGCAGTCACATTCGTTGGTGTTCTTGTAAAAGCTCTGGACTCTAATGTGAAGTTCTTCTGTGACTTTTCGTATCGTCTGGACGTTACTGTTCCGTGCACTGGGTGTGGACCGTGTTTGGTTTCTGTCTGTATTCTCTATGTTGACCGTGCTATGTTTGATCTGGATCACTTCTCGTACTTGTGTTCTGTCTGGTGTGACCGTTTTGCTGCCCGTATGAACAAAAACACATTTCAAGCACGTAGATGTAAATCGTTTGTCTTCGCCCGCCGTTCGTTTCGAGCGGACGGTTAAAACCGCTGGTGGCTTCCGGACGTTCCGTCTCCACCAGGCCAGAAATGAAATTTAACTTCACAGGCTTGCGTCGGGAATTTGTAGTAGACTAGCACTCTTGTATATGAGACACAATATTGTCGCTTGAGCTAGAAATCAAAACGTCTGTCATTTGTAAGATCATTTTGCACTCATCGGCTCTTTAGCCTTTACAGAATTTCCCATGCGTGTAAATAATCTTGTGTGTGTGTGTGTGTGCGTGTGTGTGTGCGTGCGTGCTTGGTATATGAATATGAGTTATTTTATTTTTTTATTCAACAAATTTATAGTTCTGCCTTTTCATAATTTGAGTTGTCAGTGGGGTAACGTGTGGGATCAACTGAAAGTGTTCATTTTATAAATAAACACATTTTATTTCTACAAACTGCCTCTGGACTTTTTTTTTTTTTAATAGATGCTACATTTACAAACAGACCCGGGGCTTTCTGTGTAGAATTTGCATGTTCTCCTCTCCTCTGCTCTCTTTTGCATGTTAGGTACTCTGCTAAAGGGCACATCAGTTGTGATCTGTCGACTCTCAGAGTCGAATCGGTGACCTATCTACGGCTTCCCGAATGGGGAGAACATGCAAAGTCCACACAGGAAGGATCTGGACTCACTTATTAGGACTGGCATTAAGAAACTTGAAACCTTGGACATTTACTCATTTATGTTTACACAAGATAACGTAGAATAATTGTTATATATATAACATATTTTTGCTTCTGTTAATTTATTCGCATCCTAAACAGACAATGAATGAAATTGATTTGTCACTCGTAAGTGTGTTTTTTATTTACAAATGCTGGTTGTCTCAAAGCTTCTGGCTTTTAGTTTAAGGTTGGAAGTCTATCTGGGCTCTTTAGTTTATAAATAGACATTTACTGCATTAAAAACACCCGTTACAACAAAGCCAGAAAAAGCTCCAGCCCCCCTCCCAACTCTGATCAGATACACCGTTAATCTCTGCAAAAAAAAGAAGTTTCACTTTATCATAAAACAGCTAAAACAATAACATAATTACCTGATAGCATTTATTTTAAAAAAAAATTTACACACCAAATAAAAGCTTATTTACAATCCATCCTTGTCCAGCTGTTCCATCTCCATCTCATACATAAGATCACTGACCCGCTTCTTAAAAACAGCACAGTGTCTCCTCGAGAGTCCACGCATGAAATCTGCAATAGTCTGAGCGTATCGATCATGTGCGTCAGAGTCCGTTCTCCTCCGCTTGTCCAGTTCACTGAATATCGGACCGAAATCGGAGTCCTCTGGACTGTCTCTTTGACGCTTCCTCTTGGGCAGTGTAGGGAACAGCGCGCTGGACTCTAATTCCTCCACAGACGAGCACGACGGAGACTGAGTGGCGGGAAACTCCGAATGAGCGATGGGAAATGAAGCATCGAATTCCTCCTTGCAAATAATTGAATATGATTCCTGTAAAGACAAACGCGTGTTAGTTTAACAATTATAACGGTTGCCTCACAGCAGGAATCTCCTGGCTTCAGTTCCAGAATAAACTAATGCGGTGTATAGTGCAGGTCCCACGCCCGGATAAATAAGTTGTCGTCTCTGATTTAAACCCACCTCCGCAGAGCCTTTGTGTGCTGTGTGTTTATTTACTCGTACCAGTGAGCATCTATGCAGGGTCTTATAAGATTGTGCTGCATATAATTGTTTATTATATATATATATATATAATGTGTGTGTGTGTGTATACATATATATGGAGATATATATGTGTGTGTGTGTGTGTGTGTGTGTATATATACATATATATGGATATATATATATGTGTGTGTGTGTGTGTGTATACATATATATGGGTATATGTGTGTGTGTGTATATATACATATACATATGTGTGTGTGTGTATATATGTGTGTGTGTGTGTGTATATATACACATGTTTGTATATATACACATGTGTGTATATCTATATATATATATATATACACA
>JAOTRQ010060296.1:0-13684 GCA_028565875.1 Hoplisoma paleatum
CTTACTGTACAAAAAGAGAGCGCCACCTACATCTACTATACTTACTGTACAAAAAGAGAGCGCCACCTACATCTACTGTACTTAGTATGGAAAGAACGAGCGCCATCTACTGTACTTAGTATGGAAAGGTACAGCACCACCCTCACCTACACCTTCTGTACTCAGTATATACAATACTGGGTTCCATTACGATGCATAAACCAGTGCATTGATGTTGTAAGCCAGGATAAAAAGGGTGATAAACGTGCAGATCTTTACAGATGTGTAAAAAAAATCTGGTCATTTAAATCCTCACGTATTATACATACAACAACTATAATAATTTATTATTATTAAATCATTTAACATCTACAATATTTGATATTTATATGTTATTAAAACCCAGATTTGGATCAGAAGCAGCTCGTTTATTCCGCTGGTTTATTTATTTTTTATGTAGTTTTATAGATTAAAGTGGTCGCCTCGGTTAGCTTAGCCACCCGGACTGTTACCTGCTAATGTACCGAGCGCTTTATATAGCACAATCGAAAGGCCGTTATTGTTTGTTTACGGCGTCTAAAACGAACAAAACGGTGATTCAAATAAATAATAAAATAAATAAACAAAAGTCATAACTGCGTCCACATTTCTTCGCACGGTGCTTTTGTTTGTTTGGTTGTAGCAACGGCGGTTTATTGTACCAAGTTCTACGTCACACCGCTGGTGACGTCGTGCTTGCGTTTCCCGAAAGTCACGTGACATGTCAGTCACACTGCTGGACTGTTTTAGCTTGCTGTTTAAAATATGTTGTTTATTATTATTATTAAGAAAACGTTTCTAAACTCATTTATGATTCAGAAAAAGGACTTTATATTCTGCTTGAATGTTTACCCAGGTAAACTGAACACGTTTGTATTTGTAAGATTGTAATACTGTATTTACCTGTCAGTCTTACTGTAAGCTGTAAGAAATTGCAAAGGTGATCCAATGTTTTTATTATTTGATTACTTTTGGAAATATTACTACATTATTTTATACATTCCTCAAGTGTCGGCTGTACCAGTTCACTTATAGTATTGACTAATTTGCTGATTGCAAATGGTCTGATCTGATTTATTAGCAGGTTCGCCCTGACATCATGCAACTTCCTGGGAATGTTTGTCTGGTCACATTTTAACATCGAAATAAACATTTTATTAATTTTTTAAAAACATTTTTAGCATTTTCTGTTTGGAGTTTGTATGTGTCCAGCGTGGGTTTCCTTACGGAAGCTCCAGTTTCCACACACAGCCCAAAGACTGGAACACGCAAGCCAGATACAAACTTGAATTGAAGAACGGTTCCGTGCATGTTCTCCCCGTGTGCCGGGTTACGCAGGATTCATCCGGGTACTCTGGTTTCCTCCCACAGCTCAAAGACAGGTGAAGCGGAGATGCTGAAGTTGTGGGTCGAGCTTTGGGTTAAGAACCGGAAGATTAGGGGTTCAAGGCCAGGTTAAGAAAGAACTTTGCTGTGATGTACATCTGTAGAGGTGGCGTAACAGATAAAAACATTCGGTTAGATACAGAAACAATCTGCAGTCATTATTTACACCTATAAGTGGCAATCGTGCAGCCCTAGTAGTAACCCTTGTACAAATGTTTTAACAGTAAAGCACCACAATGTAATATAAAGAGCTGGCGTTCTATTTACTGGCTCTATTTTCTATTTTTATGCTCATTTTGTTTACTTTGCTTCTGCATGAACACAGAGCCTGATAAGGATTGAAAAGCTTTGCCTTATGGTTTTAACTCTTTTCAGTCCCATCCATGTGAACGTTATAAATAAATCAATGCCAATCCAGAGCATTTCATCATTGCAATTAAATAAAAAAAGACTCCAGCGATTACTAAACTATATCTTGTATAAAGATCTCGGTGCCGGTAGAGTTGTAGATCTTGAAAAACGGAATGTAAGCTGTGTTGAATGTTTTTTTTATTATTTATTGACAGAAATGAACAATGACCATAGTTGACAAACCCTCCGAGAAGTCTGACTTTGAGTCAGTACGGTGCACGCACTCCGGATCTCTGACTCCTTTCTCCTCTGGAGACATGGATGGCAACAGTTCCAGCTGGAGTGTGAACTCTACTGGCACCGAGATCTTGAGGGCCAAGGCGGCCTGTACGGCACCCAGCATCGGAGCAGCTGTGTACACCACGTCCCTTCCAACCGAGAAGCCCCAGGAACAAGGCAAGTATGCATTTTATTTCCTGATGTCGGAATCGTCAGCAGTTGGCGTAGTTTGTTTTTACATTGCTGTTTTTGGTTCGGTAGGCATGACCTGCGGCGATGGGATCGGCGTACCACAGAAGGTTCTTTTCCCACCAGAACGTTTGAACCTGAAATGGAATCAAGTCCATCGTGTCGGCGCCGGGCTCCAAAATCTCGGCAACACATGCTTTCTTAATTCTGCCTTACAGTGTCTTTCATACACTGCACCCTTGGCCAACTACATGCTGACCAGAGAGCATTCCAAAACATGTGGGTTATTACACACCATGCACTTACTGCAAGTTTTAAGACAATTATTGTGGCCCGATGGAATTCTGAACATGGCTGTGTTTATTCCGTTAAGGTCGCGAGCCTGGATTTTGCATGATGTGCACCATGCAGAATCACATCACGCAGGTGTTTGCCAATTCAGGGAATGTCATCAAGCCCATTGGCGTGTTAAACGAACTCAAACGTGAGTTTAAATTTTTGTCAGTGAACAGAAGCGTGGTGTTTATGTCTGTTTTTTTGTGTGCAATCTAAGTATTTCTTTTTGTTTTCGACTAGGTATCGCAAAGCATTTTCGTTATGGGAGTCAAGAAGATGCCCACGAGTTCTTGAGATACACAGTAGAGGCTATGCAAAAGTCTTGCTTGCCTGGAAATGTGTAAGCAGCTTTATTAAAATCATTGTTCGTAAATATGCAAGTAATAAGATTTCAGATATAAACGTGTCATCCTTGTTCACTTAGACTGGACAGACAAACACAGGCAACAACACTAATTCATCAGATATTTGGAGGCTACCTGAGATCAAGAGGTGGGTTTAGTAATGAAAAAGTTTTGTTTTATGTAATAGATCACTGACGTCGTCGTCATTTTGTATCCGTCATTCCGTCCTGATTCATTTTGATCCGCTGAATTAGGACATTGACCTTAAGAGTGGTAATAACAATAGTATTACATGTGACTACACCGGGGTTAGTGATTGTATTACTTAGGTTATCAGTTAAAACTAACTAGTACAATTCTAGAACAAACACTTCATGTACACACTTCAGCACGGGTATTTAACTCTTCCTACATCCTCAAAATCCTTTTACCCTGTAAAACGTTCTGATCCGTTTAAGAACTGAACATCTGATGACGTAAATTCTGTGTGACGTAGCATTTAGCTCATAGCTAGCATAGCATTTTCTTTATTATGACTCTTATCAGGGTTATCAGATCCAGTTATGTTCACAAGAGACTTTTGATTAATTAAAACTTTAAAACAAAACAAACTTCAGTGGCTTATAAAAAGTATTACATTGGTGGTTTTATAAATCGTAAGCTTTTTATTAATCGATGACTTGTTTTCCTTTTTTTCCACAGTGAAGTGTTTAAATTGCAAAGCTGTATCGGATACGTTCGATCCGTATCTGGACATTGCACTGGACGTTAAGGTAATAGTCAAGGTTTCAAGATTATAGATGTTCGATTCAACTTTCAACACGGACGAAAAGGATTTAGAAAATTGGAAATGTTATCCACTTTTTTGTTCTTTACAGAAAATTACATGAAATTCAATTGAAGTTTCATCTATCAAGCAAAATGTAGTAACCCAAAATGATGTAATACTTTTATTGTAGTGTATGTGTGTGTGTGTGTGTGTATGTATATACACCGCAATTCAGCCTCGATTCAGTCAGTTTGAAGCACACTTGAGGAAAATCCTCCTCTTATATGTGTACAACTTTATCCTGATCTTCATGGCAGATCTGTCTTAGATGCCAAGCGTCTGTGAGCTTCTATTCTAAGGTCTCGCCAAAGTCCTTTAACGGGATTTAGGACTGAGCTTCGGTTATGTAACTTAACGACATTAAGATCGTTGCTTTAAAGCCACTCTGATGTAATTGCCATGATGAGGGGTGAACTGTCGCCTCTCCTTTGTGTTGCGTGCTTTTGTTTTGTTGTTGTTTATTAACAGAAGTTACCATCAGACTGCGTAAAATTCTCTATTCATTCCCCTGACCCCTGTAAACGATACTAGATAGGTGTTGTGTAGTTCATTTTACACTCAAGGATAATATATGAGAACAGCTACAGACTACAAGTAACTACCAGTAGTCCAAAAATTTCATCCGCTTCATTACGTTAATGACAGACGATCGACTGGTCGGACGCTCCAAACTAACACATTTAAACCGTGATGTGTTCCAGACGGCTCCAACTATCACAAAGGCTCTCGAGCAGTTTGTCAAGCCTGAGCAACTAGATGGGGACAACGCCTACAAGTGCAGCAAGTAAGTAGTTCAGCACTGTCGACTCACAGCAAGAAGTCCCGCCGCAGAAAGCCAACTTGAGTTTATTTTGTGTGTGTGTGTGTTAAGGCTGTTTGGTTTTTCCTCCGTCATTATAACGTCTGTTCTGCTCCTAGATGTATGAAAATGGTTCATGCCTCCAAGAGATTTACCATCCACCGCAGCTCCAACGTGCTGACCATCTCTCTAAAGCGCTTCGCCAACTTCAACGGAGGAAAGATAGCAAAGGTACGGGTCACGGACGGAATGCTATTCCGACTAAAATCTGACGGTGTCATTTTTTGTTCCGTCTCCATCAAATGATCCCGGACGTTCGGTTCTTTTGTAGCGTCACTGTTGTCGTGCCGTATTTTATCTTGAGCTTGTCGATCGTCATCTTCACTTTAATGCTTTTGAAGCTCTTTGTGGGCTTTTTACAGTAAGTTTGTATGCGTGGGAGTACATGCCAAATCCTACTCAAAGAGCAGCTATAATAGGTATAGATTTTTGGAATTGGTCACTTTTATTAGGGGCTGCTGTCGCCGAGTACTTTTGAACGAGCATGAATGTGACACTCAGTTACGTGGACAGATTCTTATTCACATTAAAGCTGGTCAAAGATTTTAAATGGTCTGATATTTATCTGACTTTTATTACAGCACTGGGAGCATTTTGTTAGTGGTTTGTGGGCATTTCTTTTATTCCTACTTGCCATTTAAAGCCTGTCAAAAAAGGTGCACATTTTACTTTGTCATGTACGACATGCTTGTCGTATTTGTTGTCAGGCAGTGGGCTTAATTTGTGACGTAAAGCATACGATCGACTGTTTAAAGTGTAACCGCGTTGTGTTGTGCATAGTGGCTCCCGTTTAGTGTGCAAAGTGTCCACCGCATCCTTTTGGCCATGCATCCGGCTACTTTCAGAGCACCGAGTTGTGCGATTTGAGACACGGCGCGTGTCGGTGCACAATCTATTTACTGACGATGCTGTTCGAACGCTACAGACGTTCTAATGTTTTGTACACAGGATGTACGATATCCCGAGTGTCTGGACCTGCGTCCGTACATGTCTCAGTCTCAAGGAGAGCCGCTGCTTTACGGGCTGTATGCAGTCCTGGTTCATGCTGGTTTTAGCTGCTACGCCGGACACTACTACTGCTATGTGAAGGTAAGACCTGTTCAACGTAGACGTTTCATTCTTGTCTTTCGGTCTGGCTGATGCGTGACCTGTCATTATGTGTTTTAGGCTAGTAATGGCCAGTGGTTTCAGATGAATGATTCGTCTGTGTCTGTCAGCGATATTAGATCTGTGCTGAATCAACAAGCCTACTTACTGTTCTATAGCAAGTAAGAGTTTTTTTTTTAATACTTAATGAGGCAAGTCTGTTATTATGTTAGACTGACCTTAATTCAAGATAAATAATTCCCCCCTTTTCTGTTTATAGGTCATCAGATGTGAAAAACGGGGATTTTAACCACGTGAATCGTACGCCAGGCCAGTCGTCGCCTCGGCCTCTAATGACACCCAAGAGCAACGGGGTTCAGTACACTTCTCAATCGTTTATTGGTCCACAGTTACCGCCTCATCTTGTGAAGGTACGGCCACATCATCGCCTTAACCGAACACTAATGATAAAATTCGCTGATCACTGATGGATTTGTAATTTTTCTTCTAGAAATATGTCAATGGAAACGCCTCCTTAAAGGAGCATCAGAGCGGCTCAAAGCCCAACAGCAACAACCCTATCGGAGTCACCAATCCCTCGTCATCGTTCTCTTCGTGCTCATCTTCCGCCTCCAATCAACTCGTGCGTCCCACGGCCATCCCGGAGCCGCAGAAGAGGCCCAAGCTGACCATTCACATCGGCCAGGGGAAACTGGTACGCCCCGGCCAGAGCCAGTCGAGCTCCAGCTCTTCGTCGTCAGCCTCCCAATCTCGCTCACAGTCGCTCACGACCTCTTCCTCTAGCACTTCGCAGTCTTCTACCTCTGAGCTCAAGAGCCCGGCGCAGGTCAACTGTATGCCCGCCAACCACACTGCTGCTTTCCTGGTTCCGTATAGCCAGGAATCTTCCGAGGACTCCGACAAGGACGAGGGAGCCTTGGACAACGGTACCACGAAGCCCTGCTCGCTATCCAAGTCGGCCTGTAAGAAAGATGCTATAGATAGACCCGGTTCGGATCGTTTAAGCTCCAAGACCAACGGCTCGCACACCTCAGGTGGTTACGCGTGTGAAAACGGATCCGGACACAGTGCTCAGAATGGACATCCAGTCAATGGATTTGCACATTCTAAAAAGGTATGACAATCCTCGATTGATTTTCGGGTCAGCCCTTGACACGGTCGAATAATATCATTTTAGGGTGTCGATCCAACGAGCCATGATTCTTTGCACAATACTACTTTTTAGGCGCAACTAATCGTAATATATAGTTGAGTGTCTTTTGAGAATCTTTATAAATAGGGAGGGTTGCATAATAATGCAACAATAATGCAGATCACAGTCCGCCAGGGTGACAACTTACAAAGACATCATTAATAAAGTTTCTTCTTATTTATTTGTTTGGATTTTATGATTAACAGCCGTCTGTCGTCGCTATTTTTCAGCTTTCAGGAAGTCCAACCTCTGAATCGTCGATGACCAGCGACACTGACAGTTCAGACAGTCAGCTGAGACAGAATGCATCCTGGTAAATACATCACGCTTTTAAATCTGCTATTTATTTTTTTAAATAGAAATGAACCTTTTTGTTATTAAAAGCTGAAGAAACTAATAATGCCTTCTTTTTATTTAGCTCCAAGTCAGATGGCATTTTCGATCCATCACCTTCCACGGAAAGAGTTCAACCGGTGTGTAACTCTGACACTCCGCGGTCTGCCGCTAGTTCATTGGCTAACCCAGTAAGCACGATGGACAACGTTGGTACGCAGACGGCCTTATCGAATGGGTCGAGTCACGTAGACGGCACGGCAGAATCTCCAGCACATAGGCAAGGACTCGGCTCTCAGAGGAGCGACGGGCTCACGGTCTCAAATGGCCCGGAAAAAGCAAGCCAGGTACCTGCTGGCGGAGATGAAACCTCATCGCCTGCTAAGCCGAACTCTTTGGATGATAAAGTACCAACCGAGGACCAAGATCGGGACCGGGATACAACCCAGCTCCGTGCCTTTGCTTTCACAAAGGGCAAAAACGGAGACAAGGACAGCCATCGACATTACAGAGAGCGTCGGGACAGGAGCAAAGAGCGTTACGGAAACGGTCATCGTTCCGAGAGAGAGCATCGTCCACACAAGGAGGAGCGTTCTTTAAGTCGGGAAAGGCGCTACAGAGAGGAGGAGAGGTACCGCGACAGACACGCTTACAACAGACGTCACTATTACTACCACAGACGAGACCGAGGAGAGCGATCGCACGACTGGCACCGAGACAAGGACAGGCGGTATCACACCAGTACTTATGACAGTCACCGATATTCCGATCACCATGACCGGGACGGAGGATCGAGAGATTGGCGCCACGTGCAGGACGATCGACATGATCGGTGGCACTGCAACCGAGAACAGCTTTCGTCTTCACGCTCTAACAGCCCATCGCCCCATCATGGAACGAGGAAACGCCGGCACTCGGACGAAGACTCGACGTCTGAGGAGCGCAGGGCCAGAAAAAGTAAAAAGTCAAAGAAGAGGAGTAAAGAGAAACACAGGTGAGTAAAGCTAAAGAGGTTTTAAAAACGACGATCTAACATGTGGTATAGCTGGGTACAAAATTATAGCTGACCCAATTTATTTGTTACTTTATAAGCATAATTTCGGCTATCAAAGGGATGCGGCACAGTGTCACGGTGGGTGGAACGATTTCCTTACACTAAGAAGGTCGTGGGTTTTATTCCCTGACACTCTGGTCTGGGTCATTTCTGTACACAGTAGGGTCACGAAATCACCAAACAATCTATGAAATGTATTCATAGGGACTACGAGAGGGATATCTCTGACCGTAACGGAGACGGCAACTCCCGACGTCACAAGAGCAAAAAAGCCAAGAGGAGGAGGAGATCGGATTCGGATGAGAGGCATCGGACAGACGCTTCTCATTCCACCCACATCCCGGCGAAGCAAGAGTGCAGAAACCGGAGCGGCGAGGAACGAGAAATCCGAAAGCATTGCGGCAGCACCGATGGAGTCTGTTCCCCACCCCGAGCAAAGAGGACTCATCCTGAGGACCATCATCAAACGAATGGTCACTCAGGTGCATAATCATGCTTAAGACCTCGTGAATTATAATTATTGATTACAATGAATCATTGTAAACACAAAACTGGAAACGATTCTTCTTCCGACCATTTTCGAAGTGTTAACCAACTTTTGTTGTCTGTGCACCGCAGACAGCGGGACGAACCGTTCCAACGGGAGTGTTAACGGATTCTGTCGGAACGGAACGGACGAACCAATGAAACACAGAGACACAAATCGTACTTCCACTACATGTCCACCGCAGTGGAGGAACGAATGAATGAAGACCCGGGACGGCTCGCCTTGCCCGTGTGAGTATAATTCATCGTAGGACAAAGACGTGTAGCGTCGTCGGCCGGATTTCATTCCAGACCAGTCAGCGAACGCAGCTCTCGAGTGCGACTCAACAGCGAGCAAACCGTCCCGTCTCAGGCCGAAGGTGAGAGATGCTGTCTTGTCTGGATTCAAGGTGTGTTTTCATAATGGTTATTTAAAGACTCGGAGCATCACGGATTTGTGGCAAGGACTAAACACTCGACAGCTCCGACTCACTGAATGGGTGCTCAATCAATAAAAAAAACCTGTATTTTAATGCTTTGGAGATATCGTTTTAGCTATGGACATTTTTTTTTATTTTCCTTGTACAGCTGAACTTTTAAATAGCGCGCGGTAAAATGTAAACAACGAAATTTTAATATATACATTTAATCCAGAAGAAGAAGCCTGGAGCTTTACCATCAGAATCGCTGCTCAGACACAGACTCAGGATTTTCTCTTTTTTTTTTTTGAAGACGAGGACCTGTAATTCCCTTTAAGGACGTCCGGCCGAGAGACAGACAGACAGACAGAGAGAGTAAAAAAAATACAGAACACCATTTCTGTCCCCGTCGCCCCACGTTGAGCTTTTTGATCACTTCGTTAACGGATGCAGGAGACCTCACCAGTGCTGTGTGTGCACACCTACACCTCCCCCGGTTAACCTGAACACACTTGACCCGTCATGCCTACTTCCCCACCTTTTTATGACTCCGTCTGATGGCATTATTTATCCCTCACTGATTTCCTTTAGTACTGTATTCGAAGCGTCGCATCTCGTCTCGATTGCTCAGCGTGTGTGTGTGTGTGTGTGTGTGTAGCTTTTCATTTCTCATTTTGATTTAATACTGTGAATTTCAGTTCGACTGTAATATCAGTTATTCGTTCGCGGTCCTGTATCAGGAGTCGATACCCATCTGAGAAAAACGAAACTATAGGCCATGATTAGGACCCCCCCCCCTTTAACGACAGACGTATACGTAAATTGTTATATTCGCATTATACATTTTATTGTAGCATGTGAAAATAATACATTGTACATTCAATATTAATTAAGAGGGAAAAGGCCTTAATGTCTACAATTGTAATATTGTAATTTTCTCTCTCGGTATGTTTACAGATTTTCTTTTTTGTTGGGGTGAATGGATGTGTATGTATGTAAGTGATTGAGTGGCTTTGTATAGGGTGAAGTCTGTACTCCCCTTTTGGATAAAAACGTACAAACAAACAAACGTTTGGTTTTTAATGATTTATCGTAACGTTGTCTATAGTTATAAGCATTTATAAGCATGTACTGTTCTCCATCCAGACGGAAAGCCATCCTTTAAAAAGATCAGCCAGCTCTCACTTCTTGGTGGCCACTCGACGCTTTCTGCTTGCTAGCATCTCGTAGAAAGGATCCCTGCTGATGCTGGACCTGCAAACGTCACACGTACAATTCTGCATAAGTGTCTGATGGTAGGAGGTCATAGAATCATTTATGCTTTATTGATTTATTTGTATTATTATTACATTAGTAATAAGCAGAGCAGAAAACATTCAGGTAACACACACACACACACACATATATAGTGCGCTAGGTGACTGTGTGTATCTACGGGTCAATTTCACAGCTCTAATTAACCTAGCGCATGTTTTTGGGCTGTGGCAGGTAACCGGAGTAAATCCACACAGACACTGAGAGAACATGCAAACTTGCCGACCCGGGAATCGAACCCGGGAGAATGTGGAGGGTTCTATTACGTCTTTCGCTCAGATTTACTTGATGGATTTGATCCACTCGTCTTTCTCTTCCAATGTCGGAGCTGATATTCTGTACACCACATGCTTCCCCTCCACCACCCTGCCGTCTGCCTCGGTCTTACACGCCTTGATCAGCTGACCTTTATGACTCGGGTTATAGAGCTCGAAGCAGTTCTGGAAGGTGAAAAGGGGGTCAAACTGTTACCAAGTTGTTTTATAAGCCATTTTGCACAAGCCAGTCTGTGATAACAATGACGACTTTAAAAACGGTGCTTACCGGTTTCCTTGGCTCATCCACTTCTCTTATGCTGAGATTTTCCAGCGGAATGATCCCTCGAGGCTCTTTGTCCTGAGAATAATATAAAAATAATATCATTTCAACAATGTCAAGCCTAAAGACAGGAAGCTAGGAGACTTACTTATTCAGATACCCACAAGCCACCTTAAATACACTGTTATTACATGTATAAATAAACATATTCCGCTTACTGGCATTGCATGGTCAGATTCTGTCCGTTTTTTAATCAATTGTTGGTATGGCATGGATTTTTAGAATAGCAGGAACCCCTCTTTTCATCACCCCTCCCCCCAGGAGACCTGGTTCCCCTTTAGTGTCAAAGCTTTGATTTCTTTTTATTGTCTCTTATCAGTACAAATAGTTTGAGGCTTGAGACTGCTTTTGTGTAAAGAGGTTTACAGTAAACAGTTACTGAACACCGAGCATCGTTACGAACACACACTATTGTCTGTCCCCACGTCTAAATCTAGCCAAGGGTCGTAAAGGAAAAGCACCGTTTCCTCTGCGATTGATGAAAGTGCACGGCAGTACACGACCACACTTCTACTCTTCACATGGTTTGTCGTTATCTTTCGAAGTTTAAAGCGACATTAGTGTGTTTAGTGTTACTCACAGTTGTATATTCAAAGTAGTACAAGCAGTTATCTGTAAGTATAAACCACCTCCGTTTCCACGTTTTTACTTTTCCTCCTGTCAAGGAATAAAGCAACATTTTTAGATGAATGATAAAACTACACGAGCGACGTGCTTTTAGACACAGCGGTGCTACACTAGTCCAGTGATGCTGGACACCAGGGTTCGAAACCACTCCATCTATTATAGGGTATACGATTTCCAATCGGCATTAAAAGTACACTAGACGAACCTGCTTCGTGCCATTCTGCACCACCGGGAAGCCTCGAAACGATGATTGTTTATTATTCTATAAGACAATATTTAAAAGGAGCCAATTTGTGAGTTATTTATTACCAAAAATTGGTCTTAAGCAGCAATGAATTCACCAGATCTTTACAAATGAGACAGACCAAGGACGTTTTATCTGGGCCGTCTTAAATAACTTTCATTTGCTATAAATAGATTATATTAAGTGAGGCAGGCTGGTGACTCTAATATGAACGGGAGTACGATCGAATATAAATACAGTAAACCTGTGACACTAAATGTACCCTGTATTTACCCACCTAACTTCAGTAGCCAACCTTCTCTGTCCGGATTGAAGAATGTGTGTGTGAGGTCGTTGCCATCATCTTCGGGGATTTTAAACGGTTCGCTTTTAATGCTGTCATATAAATTCTGCGAAGGTAAGAAGACGTTACCATCGGCAGCTTGTGATCGAGTGACGCGGTCTGAACTGAGACTCACCCTGAGTAGCTCGTCCGGTAGATCACCACCTTCGTTGATGCCTCGATTCATGGAGATGAACCTCTCGGCCGAGGGCTTGTCCCTGACGGCCGGGTTGTGTAGGCTGGTATTGAGCATGATGATTGAAAACGACAAGACATAGCAGGTGTCTGTAAAGCAGAGAAATGAATAATGAAAACACACACACTAGTGGGCAGTAGTGAGCACACATATGCCCGGAGCGGTTGGCAACCCTATTCTAGCCGGAGCAGCATTTTGGAGTTTTTTGCTCACACACACACACACATATACACACACACACAGGACACTGTCAGTATAAGCTGACTGCATGTCTTTGGATTGTGAGAGGAACCCCACGCTGAAATCCCCATATTGACTTTCCTGGGACAGCGCGAACCAATAAGAGGTACGTTATTTATTCTAATGCTGTATGAGTTGCTAACGTTATTTTCCCCAGTACGGCTCCAACCTGTGGACTGGAAGACTCCTGGATTGCACTGGCAGTATCTTGATGCAAATGCTTCCATCATACGATCGATTTTCTGAGCTTCACCTGGAAGCCTGAAGCTCCAGAGAAATTGCCTTAAAAAAAGAGAGAGATAACTAATTAAAGCTAGTGAATAGTGATGATAAATCTCTAGATACGTTTACAGGTTTATTACGATTCTGCTCACCGTAAAGCCTGGACCAGGCTGAGGTCTGCAAACTCGTGAAGTTCCACAAAGGTCTGCAGGACTCTCAGGTTGAAATCGTCTCTAGAAACGAAAACATTTCCGTCTCTGAAAAGCTTTACATGTTATTTTTTGTGTTTTCATGTCTCATGTCATTAGTGTTGTTGTGGCATTCAAACACCAAAGTGGTAAACAGATATCTCGCCAATCAGCCAATCACAATTCAGAACAATATTGGCCAATGTGAATGGACAAGCATCGTGAATCTTTACAGGCTCATTGGTATTGGTACATAGTAGGTCTGTAAGAAATATCAACCAGATTATCCTCATGGGGTCTGAGTAAACAGTAGGGCTGACTGCAATTAATCGATTATTCGTTGGTCGACCGAAAAAATTACTAGTCGGATAAATTCCATTGGTCGATTAGTCGCAGGAAAGAAAAAAGCTGCGTTTCGTCAAAGGACTTCTGGGATTTTTAATTTGAACGGCGTCACAAAGGAAGACGTGACACTCCATACCAGTAAGTGGCGGTAATGCACACCCTCAGATT
>JAOTRQ010060307.1:0-13681 GCA_028565875.1 Hoplisoma paleatum
CACGGTGAGTTAAGTCAACTCGGAGTTCAGGATTAAGCTTGAAGTTAGTTAAACCCGCTTTCTGGAATACACCCCAGGTTTCAGTATCCAGGTGGTTTCTGTGCACCAAATATTTAATCAGGAGTTCATCATACAGTTCCATTAAAATCCACTTTAAATGTGTCTTTTAAATTATTTGAAATTTATGTGAATTAAATATTTTAAAACTAAATTCCTTGTTTTAATATTGTGAAGAAAAAATCGCGATCATCAGTAAAAAGATAAACAAATGTGAACAACCTTCATACATCAGCAAAATAATAAACAATAAAACTAAATGTTAGATAAATGTTAATAACCAACACAATCAGAAAGTTATATAAATACGTTAGATCATATAAATATAAATAACGGAAATAATCATAAATATATGAGTATAGAATTATAATAATAATGAGAGGAGCTCAGATCAGTTCGTGTAGTAGCAGCTAAACTTAGCACTCAGGCTAACCGAGCACAAATGCCGGGTAGCGATTACAATCACTGTCATTATAAACCGAGGCCACGAATACAAATTAAGTTTTATAAAAATATAACGTTTTACACACCTGATAATCAGCGTTAAGAAAATCTAAAGAAAATAAAAGTTCATCTGCTTTTCACAACGGCACAATCACAGCCGGACTGAAGTTAGCAGCGTTAGCCGCACAGCTAACAGTAACAAAAGTGCGATTTCAAAATAAAGGTTCCTAACGGCGACAATAATAATTAATAAAACATAATATTATTATTAATAATATAATGTACAACTCATCAACTATATTACAAATACTGGTGACGTATTAGTTAATAAATGGCGGTATTAATAATCAATATAATAATAATAGTAATAATAATAATAATAATAATAATAATAATAATAATAATAATAATAATAATAATAATAATAATGGTTGACTAGTGGTTACCCAGACAGCAAAAGAACGTTGAATTAACGTTGATTTAACTTTATTTCCTTCCACACAGAACCATGAACCATGAACGTGAAACGGATCCCGGTTGAATCTACGTAGAAAACTGATTAAAACTAGACGGTTAATCAGCCTCATTTTAAACCCCATATCAACTATTTAATTATGTTTTGCTTATATTGACGTTAATTTATTTCTGTTTTATGTAAAACACGATTTTAATAACATTTTGTATAACCAGAAGTTCAAAGTTTTGGTTTTCTAAAATACAGAAATGTTTAAATATTGTAAAATAAATATTAATTTTGAATGCTGTGTGGCTCTATACGTTTGGCATGTTGATTATTGAGTACTAATGTTCTAGCCAAATGGCAGACCATATTAAAAGCACACTAAGCAATTAATTAATTAATTCTATTCTGTTTTAGATCATTTAATTAGTCTTTATAGAGTTGAAGGTTCTCTCTGCCATATTTGAGGCCTATTGGGCAATAAAACACACATTGAGAAAGCAAGTTTTCAAATGGGTTTGGTACACCGAACACTGCTGACTACTGTTGCTTTACGAAAGACAGTAGGAACACTATCTTGGGACGTAGAAAAAGAGGTCACAATTGTGTTTGTTGTAAACATGTCAGTTTATCAAGACAGGGTCGGTGACAACACAGCAAAAGTCCTTGACAGAGAAGGCAATGTAAAGGAAAAGAGCTGGACAGAGAGGATTATATGTTGTTCACTGGTCTGATGCTCAAAACAATCACACATTACAAGGAGGAACCAAAATCACAACAGTTTGTCCTTATGACGGTAAACATTTTCTCCAAGCCTGTAAAGGGAGCATCAGAAGAAAAAACTGTTAAATAGTGCGTAAGAAAGTGGATTACTGTGCCTTTGCTGGGGAAAAAAACTGTCAACGAGTTTAAAGAGCAAAGTTGGGATTGAGAATTAAATACTGATTACATCCTAATTGTAATAATCAGAAAAAAAACAGCAGGTAAAAAGGAAATGACTGTTCGGTACGACTGTCATTTTATTTTTCCACCTGGATGCATTTTTATACAGCACAAAAAAACTTTTTAGACAAATAATTTTCTTATAATAAATGAAATTAAATCTAGAACAAATGTTACACACCTTGTTCACCAGAGAAGATGAAATTTCACCAGCGTTATGCCCCTTAAAGTTTACAGAATATTGCATAGTAATTATGCTCTTCAAAAGAAGCCAATGATGTACAAACCACAGTATGTTGATATAAGGCAGCAAGAAAATGTAAATATTTTATTTATTTATTGTCCAGTGGGCTTTAGGTTATTAGATGTAAATCTTAATCTAGATAGTAGATAGATATTTTATTAATCCCGCAGCGAGGGATCAATAAATCTGTCTTCATCTTCACTGTAGAGTTGTAAATATATTGAAAAATCTTCTTTACAGTCCTAATTCAAGTTCCTCGAGTTCCTTTAGCAGCTGTTCTTCCTTTTGCATCTTCTCCAGCTATAAAATGAGATTTGAAATATGAATGAATGCAGGTAAATGATTTACCCCCCATTTATGTCTCAACCATGTGCCAGCTGTATCAGTGTATATATATACACACACGATATGTATGTGTAGCCGTGATCTAGCACAATTGTTCAATTATCTAAAACACAAACAACTTTAATCATACATAAGACATAATGGATTATGAAGTTAGCAAATCCTCACCTGGTTTTTCTGCATTGGTTTTCCAGCTGCCTGCTGCTCCTTTAGTTCATCAATGGCCTTCAGTTTCTTAAACAAACAAATATAAGAAACAGTGCAGTACAAAAATGAAATTCTCCTACTAATTCTTAAGAAAAAAAAATCAATATACCTTTCTTAGGTTCTTAATTTTTTTATCAGTTTCAGGATCTCCGTGTGCAGATGGTTCAGTGTTTTGTTGTACATGTTCAGGTTCAGACACTGGATCAGTGGCTTCATCAGACCTGTTCTCCTTCATTGAGATAAATGAATAGAAACATCAACAGCTAATTAAAAGATAGCATCCAGTAAACAGATGTACGGTGAATAGTTTAACCTTCCAAATATTCAAAGTACCTGTTTAGCTGCCTTCTTGGCTTCTCGCCGTCTTTGGTTTTTCAGAGCTGCTTTAGACATTGGCTTGTCTCCAACACCAGCTTTCATGCTTTGTGGAAGTTCTTCCTCATGCTAGCGGAAAAGGAAGACATTTTAATTCCAGAATAGACTGAGGACAAGTACAGTAATCGAATATAAGATGACATATAAAACACCACAAATTGTGTAATTAAGAAAAACACCCAGGAGGTACAGCAGGACCACCGTGGACACTGTCACAGACATATTGCAGAATATTTTTTAAATCAAGTGATCCAGGTTGCTGGTTTGAGTCAAAGGTCATGACTAAAGTGCCCTAACTGCTCCTCGGGTGCTGTGTCTAGTGCTGTGTGCTCACTGCTGCCCCTAAAGCACTTGTGTTTGATAGAAGCAACCCTGCTCGGTCAGGGATAAAAATAACGAAAACTGTCTAACTGGACATTTGTAACATGTAACTGGACGTGTATGAGAGGAAAAATGGATTTTTAATAGTACCACAAGGATATTTGAACAAATTTTATGTGTGTATATATATATATAGTACTGTCGAAGAGGATCATTGTCTGGTCAGTCAGTTCTCACCAGTTTTAGGCTGCTGCTGCTGCTATCAGGTTTGTTGCGGAGTGCCGGCGGACGATAAGCCTGAGCAGGTTTCGCCTCAGTACTTCCAAGTTCACTCAGGGCAGCCTGGTACTTCACTGCTTTCTCTGGGAATGTTCCGGGTAAAAATGGCTGCCAGACCACTTCCCACAGTTCTTTACTAGAAGGCGTCTCATGCTTGTACAGAACCGTACCGGTGTAATGCCAGATTTGGTAACCATTGCTAACCCTGAGCCTCGGCGAGCATGTAGCGGTGACTATGTGCTCTCCATCAGGACACCAGGAGAAGAAAGTGGTGTCGGCTGCCTGCGGTTTGGAAACCTGTTTATACTTCTTCACATCCCAAACCTCCATCTGGCCCCTCAGATTTCCGAAACCAGCCAGGACCAGGATGTGTCCCTGTGGGCTGTAGAACGCAGCATTGCGTGGGCCTGTTCCGAAATCGAATACAGGCTCACACTTCAGATTAAAGACCGTGGCCTTAGCAGGCATGAAGCCGTACACAACGCAGAATTCGGACGAGTTGGGACTCCATGATACATCATAAATGGGACCATTCTTCGCTGTTCAGAAGGAGAAAGAACACAAGTTGACTGAAATCAGCTGCTTTTATCTGAATATGTATAAATGTAGTGAAACTTACGAAGCTGCACCACTGCACTGTCACCATTCGTAGCCAGATAGTGCAGAGTCTGCTCTCCATAATATGAAGCACCAGTTTTATCCACTTCTGTGCTCGCTGTAACCAAAACTGCACTTGCTACAAAAAACAAAAGTAAATATCAATACAGACACCGGCATGGATCACCAAGTCCGTATTCATACACCCGTACCTTTCTTGTTCCACAGCATGGACACCTTGTCTGCTTTGAAGAAGCTTTTGTTGGCCAGTGCTGAGGTAGGACCACCAAAAATAGGGTACTGATAGAGCCTTACAAATGAGGGGGCACCCTTGCTTCCAGGCACATACACGGCAACCTAAAATAGAACAACAACAACAAAAATTATCAAATGGTATAAAAGACCCTATACAGGAAAATTAATCTGAAATGTGCCAATAATTTACTAAATACAGAAATAACGAGTTTTCCTCGTGTATTCCTATTTATTACCAGGCTACAAAGAAAGAAATGAATAATCAGAAAAGACTGTTACTAGAATTTTTTTTCAGGGATTTAAAATTATCGTTACTTTCTTATTTTAGCCCTAGGTAAAACCGGTTTGTAAATACTGATTAACTGCAATACATTTCAATATAATTAAATCCTCTATACTGCTGAAATGATAACTTCTATGAAATCAGTCAATGGAGATTTGCTCCTCAAGTTTAGAAAATTAAGCATTTAGCAGATGTAACTTAAGTTGTTTAAGTATACAATCGGAGCTATTAGGGTTAAAGCCCTTGCTCAAAGGCCCAACAGCAACAATATAGTAGTAGTTCGAACAAAAAAAAATTGGATTACCAGTTGTGTACCCTGAACCACTGGGCTATAGAAGAGAAAAATATTGGTTCTGTTCACTGGTCATCCAAATGTTTACAACATTTATGTAAAAATGTACCTACAAAAAATGTAAAAAGACATAAAGGGCTGAACAAGAGCAAAGTACAAATTACTGTGGCAATTGTAGCCAGTAGTGGTGGGTTGAGAAGAAGCGAGACACGTGTCAGGTGTGTAGATGTGGTGCAGGTAAGAAATTGAATAAAACCAGATTGACAGAAAAAGTTTAAAAAGCAGATAAATAAGAATCAACGTAACCATAAACCAGGATGTGAATTTATTTGACAATCTTAAGAAGCATAATGCTGCAGAATTGCATTAAGTCAAAATGAATTAATAATAAAAATGAGATAGGATACCTTACTCGGCTGGGTTCCTGGAGAAAGCGCAAACGCTGAGACCTTTTGCAGGTGAAGTTTGTTGGCAATAGTTTCTGCAACACAAAAGAATAAAATGTATACCAGCTTATGAAGAATGAACTATTTCATTATCCAATGCACACTGATGTATATTAATTTGCCTTCCTGATATGCAAAAATGTTTTATTATACCTGATATGTTTTATTTTACCTTACCCGTTTCTGTGTATATGAAAAGTAAATGCATTTTATCTGCCCCTATTACATTTCTGGCTGCATTAGTTAACATGCACATGTACAACAGTAGGTATAAAAAGAGTGCAAAACACTCATGGTCGTACCAAAATTGTTGTTTTCAAAGAAATGGAGTTCATTGTTCACACATCTGACTGCGATGCTCTCATCATCTGCCCAGCACGGACACCTTTACATAAAACAATTTGAACAAACAAACAACCATCAATGCACAGTAATCATTTTGGTTATGAATGAGTATGTAAAAGTTAAGGCCATATAATAATATCCTCAATATCAGTCCATTTATTTATAATGTACTGACAATCCTTCATGTTAAACCGGTGTGTCAGCTCTAGTCACAAAGACTAGCACAAACTGATAGTACAGCATGACCTATGGTGAAGCAAAGGTTCCATAGTACAGCCTGTGTTATCCTGAATGATTAAGGGATCTGCATTAAAGGCGGTTGACTTTCCATACATGAGCAAAAGGAAGCAATTGGTGGCAGTAATTCTGTCGATCGTCACTCACCATCCTTCTGCTTTCTTCTGGTACAAAGCTTTAATGCAGTTTCCTGTTTGCAGGTCCCACAGCTGCAGGTTTGCATCACCCTGAGGATCATTCTGAGTTTCTAAAATAACAGATGAATACTTTATCATAATCGCAAGTGATAAACACACAAACTTATTCTGCATTGTTTTTACTTGGGAATAGAGAGAACATAACAAAAGTCTTGTGAGACTGCAAACATAAGAAAATATTTAAACCAAGCACCCATTGACTAGTACGCAACTCCTTCAAAAGGTAACAAGCTATTTCTAAATGATGCATATCATTAGATTTACTTACTAGTATATTGCTTCCATGTTACCAGCACTTTGTTCAGAGGAGAGAATCCCAGCATGGTTGTTTTTGGTAAATCAAATAACTTGACCAATTCTCCAGTCGACACTTTGACCACACTGACCCTACCAAAGAAGTCAACAAAACAAAGTCACAACTCATTTTAAGCGGTAAATAACGCACTGCAGTACCGGTTTGATGTGTACAATATGGTGTGACGATCATACGAAGGGCAGAACTCCACACGAACTCCACACACACCTCAAAACTCATGACTTCTTGTTGTAAGGCCACAGCGCTACACACTGTGTGTCCCTGAGAGTGCTAATAAAATGTACAGTGCACAGTGCAAACATATTCATAGATAATAAAATAAGAAAAATAGAACTATATGAACAAACCAAAGTGAGATAGAATGCACAGCGGCCCTGGGTTTGAGACATCTGGGCTAAGGGCCCGACCATTTAATTAAAAAACAACTATATAA
This sequence comes from Hoplisoma paleatum, assembly GCA_028565875.1. Lineage (NCBI taxonomy): Eukaryota > Metazoa > Chordata > Actinopteri > Siluriformes > Callichthyidae > Hoplisoma > Hoplisoma paleatum. Next base: position 7,076 of record JAOTRQ010060307.1, read on the forward strand.
AAGCTTTATATACTATATAAAATGATCTATAGCCTATGTAAGTTGCTTTAAACCCTCTTAAAGTAAATGAATAATGTAATGATATAAACTTTTAAGCAGGTAAAATAGTTGAAACTTACTTGTCTCCATTACACCAAGCGAATAAAGAACCATCTCTGCTGAAAGCAACATATTTGCTCTGTCGTTCATCTCTGTAATAAAACCAATTATGTTTATATTATGTTTATTACTTTTATGCATTTATCATTCATGTAATAATAATTACAAAGCACATTAATAAATAAATCACATTAAACGTATAATAATCATCAAAAATAATTAAATAAATAATTAAATTAAATAATAATTAAATAAAATAATTAAAATAATATATTACAAAGGACATTAATAAATAAATCACATTAAACCTATAATAATCAAAACTAATTAAATAAATAAAAAAATAATTAAATTAAATAATAATTAAAATAATAATTTAATAAAATAATTAATAAATAAATCACATTAAACGTATTATAATAATAATGAAAAATAATTAAATAAATAATTAAATTAAATAATAATTAAATAAAATAATTAAAATAATAATTACAAAGCACATTAATAAATAAATCACCCTTTAAAAGAGGAGCTTTCCTGACAGTGTGGAGGTCCACGGAGCAGAAATGTTCCCTCTGATCCTCGAACTGTTTAATATTAATAAACATACATTTAATAATAATAATATTAAAAATCATAATAATTCAAATCCATCAGTAAACGTGCACCTATTATCTCTTACTCTCCGTGTTCAATACATATGATATTAGTGCAAATAATAAGGGGTAAACTACTTTATTAAAACTTCAGTTTGTTTATTTCACAGCGATAATAAATATATGAATTATAATAAGATTAAAAGTGTTTACATGAACGTGCTTACCAGCTAAATGCGGCGTGGGAGGCGCCATGTTTATCCGGAAGTCGTCACGAATGAAAGTGAACACGTGACAATACTCGACACCGGCCGCTGAAAGTTATAATAAAATATAAAAAATAAAATAATTATAAATAATTATAATAATGTTTTTTTTAATCTAACACAATCCTATATGCTTTATTTCTAATATCAATTTAAACATAGCTTATAGTTTTCACTTATATACACACAATAGGGTTTATTTTTATAGTTTGTGTGTTTGCTTTTTAATATATTTCTTATAATTAACATTAAATGCTTTTTGTAATGGCATTTTAATAAATATTGGAACTTATGGCAGAGTGGTGAGTCCTGCTTTCTGTGTGGTTCACATGTTCTCTCCAGGTACTCCAGTTTCCTCCCACAGTCCAAAGACATACATTCAATGATACTGAAGTTGTCCTCTCCCTCTCTCTCGCTCTCTCTGTCTGTCTGTCTGTATGCCCTGTAATAAACTAGCGATCTATTCAGGTTTTTAGTGTATTTTCCTAGTGTGTGTCCCACCATGACCATAATTAGAATTATGATGTTGTAAAACTAAATAATGGATGGAAATAATTTGGTGGTCCAGCCATAATATAATTCTTAATATAATCCTAATATGTGTGGTCACTGCAGTGTTTACACCAGCACTAGTGCATTTAAGTGTAGTAGTGATGTTTACACCAGCACTGGTGCATTTAAGTGTAGTAGTGATGTTTACACCTGCACTAGTGCATTTAAGTGTAGTAGTGATGTTTACACCAGCACTAGTGCATTTAAGTGTAGTAGTGATGTTTACACCTGCACTAGTGCATTTAAGTGTAGTAGTGATGTTTACACCAGCACTAGTGCATTTAAGTGTAGTAGTGATGTTTACACCTGCACTAGTGCATTTAGATAATTCTGCTATATATAATTGTTTCTAAAAAAAAAATCATTACGTTTCTTTAGGACCACGTCACTCGCGCGTGCGCTGTAGACCCGCCACGAGCGCGGAATCAGCGTTATGGGCGGGACTAATCGTACCGGCCGTATTGACACGTAAGCGTGTAGTGGGCGTGGCTTCGTGCTGAAGACGTGGATATATAATGCTTAAGTGGGTGGGGCTTAGTTAGTGTGTACGTAGACACTGCGGTTAAGTTGTGAAGTGATTCTCAGCCTCAGCGGCTTGATCTTAACTGACCGAGTCCAGTGACTGGATCGATTTCATTAAGTTACCACAATAAAATCGCCAGTTTATACAGAAATCATGGTGGCCAAACAGAGGATACGCATGGCTAATGAGAAGCACAGCAAGAACATCACACAGCGGGGAAATGTGGCTAAATCAGTGGTAAGTAAGAGCCAAGCTAACCGGCTAAACCTGACGAGTCTATTATAAAACATTTCTATTATATATCACGGTTTTAAAGCACAAATCTTTTGTCTGTATGATTTTAAATATGTACATAACCTGACTGATCGGTTCCTATGGATTTCTGTCAGAAATATTTGTGACGTTTCAACCCCATTAATGTTCCAATGTGTGTCTAAAAACGAGCTATTTACCAACAATTTAACTATTTTACATTTTCAGTATTTGGCAGACGTGTGTATATAAAGCTATTTACATTCTTACATTACTGTTTATCAACTGAGGGACTCAAGAGTCCAACATTGTCAACCTGGCAGAGATTGAACCTATAACCTTCTGATTACCAGTCCAGTGTTATAACCAGTATGTTATTGATTCATTATATTACAGTAGATGTAATAAGTCTATAAGATGGGTGGAACAACAGCAGAACTGGTGGAGTGAGTTTCACCCAGCAGTGTGTCCTGTAAACCTGCTGGATGGGGTTTCAATTCAATTTTGAAGTTTGTATGTTTTATATAATATTAGTGGGTTTTACTCCTGGTGGTCCGGTTTTCTCCCAAAGCCCGAGACATGGATATAAGGTGAACCGGAACCACTAATTGGAGTATAAACTTGTATACTGATGATGAAACGTTTCCTGTCGTGAGTGGATCCAAATGACCAAACATGACGATAAAGTCCTAATAAATAAACAAACATGTAAACCTACTGCGTTTAAAAAAAAATCTCCTTAACCGAAAGCATTAATTACGATATTATTACATAGGCATTGTAAAGAATGCTAAAAGAACATCATTATATCTGAATCAAAGTATAAACATAGTACATTGTCGGATAAAACTGTTCAACGTCTTTAAAACTACTGAAAGATACTGAAGGTTTTTTATGACCTGGAACATTTTTCTTGGAAAAAGTTTGTACTTTGTGGAGGAAAAGTAAATCTGTTAATGCTTTGTTTTACAGAGAGGCGCTCAAGATGAAAAGTCAGCAGTTGGCCCTTGGCTCCTGGCATTATTTGTCTTTGTAGTCTGTGGCTCAGGTGAGTTTCTTCTTCGTAATGATGAAATGGCCACGGTTTAGCATTCTAATCTCAAGATGTTGACTTTTGCCAGATTATCTTCACCTGAGTCTGTGGTTATTACGTCTAAACTACAAATATGGTGGAGAAGAGTTTTCACTTGCAAAATGCTGGAGCTCAGTGTTTGTTTGTTAAAGAGCAAAGTGCATGTACACTGTACATACAACTTATAAACATTTAAGAGCAACATTTGTTTATTAAACACAGTCTTTTATTTAAAATCAGACCACAGAATGGTCTTTTTTAGATGTTGTTCTGAAATCAGTTATTTAATTAATTTTCACTTAAGTAATAAACATTTTTTGGTTGCATCGGTTGAGCATTCAAACTAAAGACATCAAATCCCAGAACTTAAATGAGTTCATAATTCAGTTTTGTAATGTCCAAGGAAATGGCATTCCTCAGGTCATTGTTTTATCGTCGTCTTAATGTCTGCAACTGAATAACTTCTTTTCCAAATCAAGCATATACACCTGTTGGTGGCACTAATGAGCTATCCAAGACAAGTGAAAATCATAATTAATCATAAATGTTACATAACACTGATTAGCATGTGTATATAAAATGAGTGAGTTTTAACTTCTTAACTTCTTTATTCAACAGCAATTTTCCAGATCATACAGAGTATCAGAATGGGGATGTAAAGAAACCACCAGATCGTTGATGTTCTGTTTTTGTTTACATTCTACCAACAAAGGACCACAATCAATTCTCAATTCATCATGCCGTGATATCGTCCTGACCTCCAGTACCTTCCATAAAGTGAAGGAATACACATTACAAGCCGTATCAAACCTTCCTGTACTGACATTGTTGACCAAGTGTTCTGCCGGATTGTTGTCATTGATGTAAAACTTTCTGCCAGTAGATGTTTGTATTCCTGAATGACTACCAGAGTGACTTTTTTTAAATGCAGTTTGAAATGAAATTTAATGTTTTAGAAAAAAAAAACGTTCAGATAAGATTGTTGTCGATTAAATGTGAACGCTTTTATGAACCAATGCAATATTGTGGATTGATGTAGATTCAGAACTTTGCACCTTTTCATGCATTCTGTTTACTACTGTTAATGGGTATTCTGAGAATTCCTTCAATTCTGTGGTTGACTAAAATAAATGAAGGTCTGTAAAGTCGGGCTTGTTTATCGGATTACAACAACATGTAAGATAATGTATTTTTACTTTCTACAAATGATCTTTAAGGAATAAAAACATTAAAAATGTTTACACTGTTCATTCTGTCGACGTTCCTTCTGACCCATTGTTAACAGGAACCCCAGAGGCCTGCACATAGCTCTAACATTAACCTGACTTGATGCCTTAAAAATTAATTGGAACATTAATGCAATATCAATATCTTCTATTGATAATGCCATTGAGCAAGTCCCATGATTCTAAACTGCAAAGTCTGTATCCTATATAACTCACTAGCAAGGAGAAATGCTGCCCTCTAGTGGTTAGTAGAATCAAAGCCACCTTCAATTCCACCTAATTTCACTACGTCAAACGATACCGGCTCAAAATCGCCACTGTAACCACTTGACCGTCACATGAAGTCATTTGACTTCGGATAAACAGTCCAACACTATTTAATTTTAATTAAAATAAAGCAGATCATATATTCATGGATAGATCGTTAACCTTTTTATTTCGTTGCTGCTGTAATTCGGAGTCTTTGTTATTCAATATTTGACCCACTACTTCATGCACAAATAAAACATTAAAATTAGTGTCATTAACAATGCGTAACAATATACAATGCATTAGACTTATCTAATAATCTAATAAAAAGATTAAATAAACAAAATAAACGGTTGGATACATCTTTAATAATCGTGTTTTCTGGAAATAAAATAAGTATTTCAACAATTATTTGGCAAAGTAAAATTAACAGATAAAAATACGTGTTCTTAAGTGCACAGTCAAGCTCTTACAATAATGCTACAGACTACAATAATGCTACGTGTACTACTCGTTTAGAGCTGTATCCCAAATAGCATACTAGCCTACTAGACAATCGACCTATCTTATAAGCGTATTTAGTCTATTTAGGAACCCTACGTAGTGTACGCGGTGCTGTTTGAAACACATCCCTATGATGTCACGTCCGTCTGACTTGTATAAACTGGCAGAGCTGTCAAAACATTCAGCGGTTGTAGTTGCGCTCTGTGTTAACTCTGCTTAAAAAAGTAATTGTACAAAAATGAGTAAAATACTTCGTTGTAACGTTCACGGATCGTATTTTGTGAATGTACCGGCGTAAAAAGTAATATTTCGGTTCCATTTTATTGAGCAACAGTGTTTCAAAGATTCTGCCAAGTTGAGGATACAGCGACACCTCTGATCCGGATCGGTAACGCACTCTTTATCTTCATTTTAATTCTTTTTTATTTTATTCAATATAATTTACAATTTAATAAAGCGATTTAAAAGCGAACACGTTTTCTTTATAAATGTAATAAAACAGAAGTTTAATATCTCTACACGATCCAGATAAAGTTTAGAACTGACACGCCTAGTTATAGAAGTGCAGCTCTATAAAGTCTTTAATTCCCTTTTGTTTACATTTACACATAAAACACAGTTTTGTTTATTATGGAATCGACCTTCAGCATTAGAAACGTTTTGATCTGTTTATTTAATCTATATTTTACTTATAAATCATAACTTCAAAGTCCTGGTCAATGGTGTGATGCCACCTAGTGTCCCTGGTGATGCCAACGCACCCTTGCCCCAGTCACAACCCAGGGGTAGTTTTGTATCCCAGTAAATCAACTGCACCACCCGGGCAGGAATGCAAACCAATCGTCTCTGGACCTACACTGGATACCCTTCCTTTTGCAGCGCTCCTATTTATCCAGGCATTGAGGTACTATTGGGGACTGTTTAGCATCTCCAGTTAAACTGGTATCTTGCTTTTAGATTGTGGCAGGAACCCCCCGAAGAAAACCTACTTGTGCACGGAGAGAACATACCACTCCACCTGGAACCCAGGTTCTTTTCGTTGTGAGGCGACAGTGCTACACGCTAAACCATTGTGCCACCCAAAATACTGAACTCGAGTCAAGGTACGAGTCCTATCACTAATCTAAAGATACGTTTTTAATGCAAGTAAAGTTTCCAGTTTAAAAATCTGACCTGCTTAAGTTTAAAATGACCTGGCAACCTACCCTGTAAAATGAACTTGCCGAAATACTCTGGGATCGGTAACGATCCACAGAGTGACCCAGGG
>JAOTRQ010060316.1:0-13679 GCA_028565875.1 Hoplisoma paleatum
ACCTACCTACCTACCTACCTACCTACCTACCGACCGACCGACCGACCGACCGACCGACCGACCGACCGACCGACCGATCGACCGACCGACCGAGTCATGACCATAGTCATGATTGGTTTAAACCTGTCAAAATGTTTTGTGGTTAATGAATTAATTTGGATAGGTTTGTGGATTACACCATGAAGAAGCATTTAACTGTAAATCCAACAGGGGAGTAGGATTTCTGCAGTGTTATTAAAACGTCTGGCAAAATCATGTTTTTCCTCTTATAAAACTGCTGATTATTGTACAGAATGAGAACAAAATAGAAAGGACAACAGGACAGGAAATAGATACCAAAACATGCTTGGAAAATAAATAAGATGTGATACATTCCGCAGTGATGAGTTAGCTTATAAGATGTTTTAGCAGGCAAATAAAAGTCAACAGTCCAAGGATACCAAACTCTACAATCCTGTTAACATTTTAATTGCTTGGTTTATTTAGTTTGTTAACATTTGGTTAAAGTAAAGTGTTTTTAGCGTGTTTTAGCGATGTTGTAATTATCTCTTTGGATACTGTCATCTGATATCTGAGCTCTTTTTTAAAGAGAACATAAAAATTCCAAACAGAAAAGCAGTGCTACCCACCGAGGCACTGTGCCACCCTTTCTCAAATCAATGTAGACCTTTTGATAAAAAGGAGGGCACAAGAGTAGCAGGTGGAAACCCAAACGTCCAGGGAATCAATGCAATTCTATTAACAGACTCCTTTGGAACTGAAATTAAAAATGAAATCCTTTTGATTTTTGCTTCATTTTGATGCATTGTACCCCTCCTCTGTACCAGTTCTTATTTACAATTTTCAATTGTCCATGGCTGTCTTTGACACAAAGTATGAAACTATGTGATGATGTAAATAAAAGCGTGTAAGACATGACATATAAAATATAATACCATAATACTCATTCAATTACCCCCTCCCCATCAACCCCTTCTTCCTTTCTGCTTTTGTCTATCAATGAAACGAGTTTTCCAACAAAATCCCCAAAAAGCTTAACAGCTGTTGAATTCCAGCTCACAGAGCTGTGAAAATACCCCAAGGATTACTGACAGAGCCAGAAAACACCAGAGATCAATGGCACATATTAGGCTGAGGGGCCTGTGGGCAACCGTATGATTTAAAAGTCTGAAGAGAGACACAAGGGCAGACCTCCGGAGATAAACAGGCCACTTCACTGGAGGCAATAAGTTCTTACTGTGCACAAACCCCATTTATCCAGTTTCTTTAGTTAAAGGTAGAATGCCTTTAGTGACCACAAACAGTGTTGCATTAAGTGACTTCATTTATTTGGTTCCACAGAGCTGTTCTTAAGTCATTTCTATTTCAATCACACGAACCGATTCAAATAGAATTAATCCATGTCAGATGTTGTAAAACAATCCCTTTACCTAACGTCTCTAATTTCGTAAAAGGTCTTTTAGGGCTATAAATTCAAGTATCTCCAATCCCTTAAATACACCATCATACATTTTCTGCTTCTTTGTTGTTTAAGTTATATATTGGGTTTAAGCCTAGTAAGCTGCCTTGTTGTCTTACAGCCTTATTCTTGCTCTCTTACTTGCTGGAATGCTTGAATATTCTACATACTTGAAGTCTTCAATGCTTGAAAAATACACAGCATGTCATAACGTGTCCTGAAAGTGTCCTGAAAAGGATTAAATTGTTACTGTGGATTAAGAATTTGCCTACAATTAGATGCTGACACATGACACATGAACTATATACATAGAAAGTTGGGTTGGGAACACAGAATCTGCTTGCATGTTGGTGTACGTGTTGGTAGCATGTTTATATACGTATTGTATAAGAAAATATTTTGCGTAACCCAGCTCGTTTTGGAAGCTTTAGTAGGGTGACCTTGGAGCTCAGGGGATGAGGATCCTTGTTCAGGTTGCGATATAACAAAAAGAGGACATTTCCAGCTGAGACTAGACAGATCCAGATCAACTTATCTTCTTCTGTTCAGGTGTTCCAGGCAAGAGGAGCGAGGTTTTCTACGACTGCTGTAAAGAGCCATACCCAGACGTGACGTTCGTAGTGACCATCCGCAGACGAACACTCTATTATGCCCTGAACTTGCTTATTCCCTGTGTGCTGCTGTCATCCATGACCCTGCTCATCTTCGTCTTGCCGGCTGAATCCGGAGAGAAGATCTCACTGGGTAATGAGAAAGAAGACGGGGGTGATTTTAAATTTTAATAATGATTTTGTTGTACAGTGTGTTATGTGCTGCCTAATAAGAGGAATGATTTAAGATTGGGTGAACCTAAAAGATGTTGGGATAAGATAGAAAATGCTAAAATGATTGCAGAGAACATAAATCTTTTTGCTTGCTTAACATCATTTATTAATAAACATCAATTGCTGCATTTTAGGCATACCTGTCAAGTCTCCCGTTTTGGCCGGGAAACTACCGTATTTTACCCCACTTTCCCGTCGTTATCCCGTATTATTATTTTCCCGGTCCTGGACTTTGGTTGGGCTAGTGGGGCGGCTTGCAGTGCCTGGTAGAAAATTTCCCGTTTTTTTAAATCCAAAACTTGACAGGTATGATTTTAGGCCTGCAACACATTCCAAAAAAACGTTGTGATTTTCCATTAACCACACAGATGTTTTGAACCCAGGTGTACCAAATAGTTTTTCAACTTCTATTTCGTCCCATTCTAGCTGGAAACGCATGTAAAGATGCACATTGATCATTATTTTTCTTTTTTTCTTTTACAAAACACTATATGCAGGCCTGCCCAGTACTCGTACTGTCTTTTCCCTCAGCCATGCTGTTACAATGCATGGACGTCTTTTAAGAAAGATCTTTTACCAAGGTCACCAACACACCCGATAGCATGACAGACACTTTAAAATGTTGGTATTGAACACACGGCATCGTAGACTCCAGATTGATCGGACTACGATACTCTTTTCTAAAGTGTGATGGTCCATCCTAGAGGCCTCCAAGCACGGAGCAATGAACAAAACTTCTAGACATAAGTAACATAAATATTTTTGCTAAGTAAACATTTTAAAGCTTTAAATGTAGGAAATGATTTTATTAATAAATTAAATGACGTTGAGCAGACGTCTTAGAATCTACCTGGTGCAAACTGTGTACAATTGAAAGTCAAAATAAATGTCTTTTTAAATATAATTAGCATTTTTCATATGATCTGAACTTCTAATTAGAGGTTTAAGCTAAATATTAAGCAATGTCTATTGCTACGAGTTATTTAATTGTACGAGGTAAAAAGTCAGGAGGCATTTTAAAAAGGTCAGTTCAGTCTGGGAAAAACTAAATCAAGTGAAACGACGGCTCATGTAAACATCTAAAGCCAACCACTGTCCCCCTTTCAAATGGTTGCTTATTCTAACCACCTACCGAACTCGAATTATTAGTGATTTAACTTTCAAACTCAGAACTGGACAAATTCTTCATTTCGCTCTTTGTTTTTCGTCATTCATCTTTTATTTCTGGTATTCCGTGTACCATGTACTACCCAATGTAAGTGAAGTGCGGTCAGATTGGACACAGAGAGCAGCGATAGAGAAGAACGATGTACAACCATTACAACAAAGAAAAGAAGTGAGAAAAAAATGAGGTCAATTTATGAATTAGATTTTTGACTCTGCAACGATTTTTCTCACTCCAGCCACCTCTAAGACAGGTCCTTTGCTCTTAACTCGTATAGGTAATAATTCTTTTAGTATAATAAAACAAATCAATAAATAAGAAGTGTGAGAGAAGATGAGGGAATTCACAGATAATGGAACTAAGATGTAGAGTTTATATGAAGTCAGCACTGTATGAATAGTCTATATAAATGTAGATGTCACATGACCTGTACATGCACACAAGATGTGTAACAATTTGTACACCTTCCTTTTACATGAGTACAAGGCATTTATAATTCTCACAGGCTGGAACGGGACAGTTATTGATAGGCTTTATTTATTATTAGCAGTTTCTTTAAAGCAATCCATTTATCTTGTTTTATTGAGCAATGGTGAGCAATGGTGCTTGTGACGGGTGTTTTATTAGGCATCTGTTATGCCAGTGGTGCAATTTCGAGATTTGAACTTAAGGAAATGTCACCGGGGAGAAAAGAAGATTCATGAAGCTTCAGTTAAACATGGAGATGCATAGGAAGGAAATGAAGATGAGTACAAGACTGTTGAAGTACTTGGGAGAGACAGATTATCTAATCTAACTACTAACAATCAAGTAACATTTAAATAAAACAGGAATGTCATGCATCTACATGAATGAATTAATAAACAATTAAATAGTAATAAATATGTATTTATCAAGTATAAATACTAAAACTTGATATAAATAATATTTAACACATGAATCTAAGTAAAAAAACTTATGAAACTATGTAAAACATGGACAGGAACATTAAAATCATAAATGTTAAGTAACACTTAACAAAGTGTTAACAAATGTGTGCACTCAGTATTAAAGTTAAAATCAGTAAAAAAAAACATTCATTAACTAACAATTCATTTTTTAAAACTTAATTTTAGACAAGCTTTTAAGAGTCATCACAAGGGAAATGTGAGGCATATAAACAAAGCATATATATATATATATATAAATAATGAGCACTCTTACTTTCAAAAATATCTTTAGGTTTGCAAAACTCATTTGATTGATGAAAGCCTTTTTAATAATTAATTAATTCCCATCTTTTTTATTAATTTATTGAATAAATATCAAAGTTATTTCATAGTTATGTAAGTTATTATAGTTTTTTTTTTAAATATAGGCAAAGTTTTTACATTTCTGGTGCAGTTTCTGACTGAGTGAATATCAGATGCACAAAAAAAGCTTTGAGAAACGTTTCCTATTTTCACCTTTGAATATATAAAAAAAACCTCTTTAAGATACAAACAATAATTTAGTTGGAATCTGAAAGAAAATGCCGGAACTACTAAGAAAGTCTGATGCAGCACAAACCCACTATCACGACCCTCATACAGCTTTTATACAAATCAAAAATCTATGACAACTTATTTACATTTGAAAGGAATATTTATGTAATACAAATGTAATATTTTAAAATAATATTTCAAGTATATGTGGAGTTAGTATGTTAGTACTGTATTTACTTGCAAGGTTTAGTAAGATCTCATACTAAATTCAGTCCATTAACTACATCCTGCAAGATTATTAAATTAAACGAATCTAACTTCTTCCCTACATGATTGTACATGCAAGTTTTAACAGATAAAACAAACTTATTAAATCAACAGGGTTCCTGAAATACATTTAAATCCGATGATTTTCTTTCTAAGCTGGACTGGCTGGGTTGTGAGCTAGTTTATACAGGAAGTGTGTCGTTTATACAGCGTGCTATGCTAATTCATGCATAGTCTAAAAAAGTGTTTTTGTTTCCAGGTTATTTTTGTAAAACTAAACGTAACTAAACATAATCACAAATGTCACGTACTAAACAGAGATTTCTAAAACCATGCTAATGCGTGGTGATGTTTTGCCAGCTCAACAAAAAAAATGCAGTGATGCTAATCAAATCTATTTACTATCATAACAGAAATGTTTATTTTGATCCTGTATAAAATCATCCATTCACTTTCTTGTTCAGGGACTTTTGCAGATTGTGCAACTAAATTTTTTTAAAACTCTCAATTGTTTTTTATTGTTTCTTTCTCTGTGTGCAGGTATTACTGTATTGCTCTCGCTAACAGTCTTTATGTTATTGGTGGCAGAAATTATGCCCGCTACATCAGATTCTATTCCACTTATAGGTAAGATGTTGTGTATCACAAATCAATAGTTCGCTGTACGCACCCACGTACATACACCCATCAGGCATACCATTATGACCACCTTCCTAATGTTGTGCTTTTCCCCTTGTGGTGCTCCATTTACTATCATTACCAGCATCAACTTCAGCAACTCGAGTTACAGTAGCTCTTTTGCTGGATTGTATTAAACCCTTTAATTACACATGTGCAATAATGATCTTGTCACCAGGCTTCCTACTGGTCCTACTTTGGACCACGTTTGAATTTTTTTTCGAGTAATTGAGGGTTAGAGCCCAGGGGCCCAACATGGTGGTGACTTGATTGTATTGGAGCTGTTGTTCTGTAGCCCAGTACCTTAACCACTAAGCCATCACTGCCCCCCTGACCACTGAGCTTCAATGCTGTGGTTTTGGAGATGCTCTTTACATTTTAAATAATTGACATGTGTACTGTGCTGCTCAGTGTCATTATAGTAAATGTTTAACTTAGGATCAATAATTTATGTTCCTATGTAAAATGAAGTTACTGCAATTAACCTTTAAAGATATCTCTCTCTGTGTGTGTGTGTGTGTGTGTGTGTGTGTGTGTGTGTGTGTGTGTGTGTGTGTGTGTGTGTGTTTCTCAGGCCAGTATTTTGCCAGTATTATGATCATTGTAGGAATGTCTGTAATAGCTACGGTGGTTGTTCTACAATATCACCATCATGACCCCAATGGAGGGAGCATGCCCAAATGGGTAAATCTTTCTACCTTCTAGATTTCTAAATAATTTCATGGTGCTTTGTTTTATACTTAATTGAATTTGAGTCTTCTTGGAAGTAACTGGATACGACTAGTTTCATCTAATTGCTAGTCCTGCGTGAACTAACTCGTTCCCAATATTGACCCTGATGAAGTGGTTCCTGATGATCAATGCATGACAGTTTACACCGATACATCGATCCATTTTGGCAATAATATTCACCAGACTTGGCAATGTAGCAAGAATGAATAAGTGAACAACAGATGGCTCTAGATCGGCAAGCTGTTCTGATGATTGACTCCATTTTGGCATTTCCTGAGCCAATTAGCATCTCCTAATCATATAATTCTCAATTATAATGTCAAACCCAACAAATGCCAGCTTATAATGAGCTAACCTGTCTGTTCTAAGTTTAACACCTACTCGATGCAAATGTGACAGCGACCTTAAGAGTGACAAATTGTGCAATTATCTATAATTGTTGTAGAATTGAAAACGTAAACATCAGCATGAAAACCTTTAGTAAATTAGACCGTGTGCAGTTAATACAAATGCTTTATTTAATAAAACTGACCAACAGACTGAAAACTCGAACAAACTGAGGGTGACAGTGGCAAGAAAAGCTACTTGTACTAAAGGTTTTTACAAGTCGTTTGTATTTTAAATACCAGAGATAAAACGTTTAAGGATGTGTCATTTAGTACAGGTATTTTATTTTAGTCTAATAAAATAGGTTACTTATAATTTATTCAGTAGCAACTTGGTTGTCTATTCATAAAACATTTTGAACCTATTATCTCTCTATTTTACCCTTCAGTCGACTTCGACCCGGCCTTACTATGTGGACCGTTATCCCCCAGAGTATCTCGGCAATTACATTTTACAGGGTAGGTTGCCAGGTCTTTCCCCAACCCTGTATCTCTACAGGGATCTTGTGTGTGACTACGGGACAATTTACACATTTCCGATCAACCTAGTGAATGTTTTTGGACTGTGGGAGGAAACCGGAGTACCCGGAGGAAACCCATGCTGACACGGGGAGAACTTGCAAACTCCACACAGAAAGTCCCCAGCTCGACCCGGGGATCGAGAAGAATATAAATCTAGTGAAGTTTTGTTAGAACCAAAATGCTTCATGCAAACAATAAATACTTATAAATAAGTACATAAGCTTGACTGTTAAGTAAACAAATGATTAAGATTTTTCATTATTTTCATTCCACTACTTGGGTGAAAGTCTTCCTAAATTTCTAGATCGAGCAAGATTGGTGGTCGTGTGGTACAGAACAGGGTTAATAAGACACCGGTCCATTTTGGTTTCATACGTGAACATGAATGTTGTAACCTGTTGAGACTAAAACTCTACACTATCTAGCACAAACTATGTCTAGCGCTCTGAACTTCAGGGCGGGGGAGATAACAGAGCCTTAAAATAATTAAATCTAGATGTGATTAATGAATGTCACTATCACAGGAATTGTAACGTCCTAAACAGTTATTTTGATATTTTAGATATGTAGATATTCTGAAGATAGAAATACGCAGTTCCTTAGATCTTACTAATGCTGCATTTTTATTTATCAAATATTCTTGACACACTGTTCGGCCTTCAAATGCACAAGTTCTAGATAAGTCTGTATATTCTTTGTTTGCGTCTCACTTCCCAAAACAAGCACCTCTGAGTTTTCTCAGTTTAACTGCAGGAAATTGCCAAACATGCACATAATTAGATCACTTATGCAATAAAACACTGCAGGCCAACTTTAGATCGAGTCAAACTATAAGCACATGTAGAACATGCTCCAATGTTTACTGATGTATGAATTAAACTGCCACTAATACAGAATTAAATTAGGTCTACATTTTTAAATATAGTAAAATTCATATTATCTCCAGATTTGAATTGTGAAGACTAAAAATGAGGCCGAATAGTGAAAGGATGTTTAGCGCCTTGTTTAAAACTCCAGTTGTTCAGTTTGTATTGTACCTGATGTTTCAATCAATAAATACCTGCTGTGCTGTGGATATAAAACCTTATCTAATGCCTTTTTATAGCCGTGACCTTTATAAATATTTTTTGTCAGGCTTATGCTAGCCCCGACTTTACATAAGAAGTGGATTATGGTGATTACATAAGAAGGAATAAGCATGAAATTACTGGTTGTAACCAAAACAGCCAAAACCAACAAACCAGAACAGAAGCGAGATCAGGAATGTAATAATGCATTATCTATTAGTCTGGAAACAGTGTACAGTGTATTTTGTATACTTTGTATACTTTAGTACCGCTCCGAAAATGTGTGCTGAATGTTACTGGTCGTAATATTATTCCTCGACATCACTTACAATTTGTTTACAAATGATTAACCAAAATAGCTGGTTTTAGGAAACTAAGCGAATGTTCAACAATGTCATCTAAAGTAATATTTACAATTAGTTTTTTATTTATTACAACTTCCTTTCTTGTGTTTTTAGAAAACAAAAATTAAAAAGCTAGTCCACACATGGAGATATCACCAGATGACATGTCGGATGCAAACGCGCTACCCATGGAACTCTTGGAACGAAAGGTCCGGCAGAAGAAGGGACCAGTAGAGACCATCAAGTCCAAACTTAGCCCCACACTTTCCTGTTCCGGACCCAAATTAAAGAATTTACTTACAGACTTGTTTCCTGTGCTGCTCTGGCTGCCAAAATACAAGATCAAGGAATATGTATGGGGTGACATAATGTCAGGGCTCATCGTGGGCATCATTCTGGTGCCCCAAGCTATTGCTTACTGCCTACTGGCAGGTGTGGAACCAATTTATGGTTTATACACGTCCTTCTTTGCAAACATTATTTATTTCTTCTTGGGTACATCCAGACACGTATCAGTGGGGATCTTCAGCCTGATGAGTTTAATGGTCGGACAGGTTGTGTATAGAGAAGTTTATCTGGCTGGGTTTGATTTAAGTGAGGACAATAAGAAAACGTCGTTATACAGTGGATGGAACAGAACTCGAGATTACCAGGATGACGAACTTAATCTCACATTAAACACATTTAACATGGAGTGTGGAAAGGAATGTTATGCTATCAGTATTGCAACAGCTTTAACGTTTCTTGCTGGAGTGTACCAGGTAATTCCATTTCCTTTTATTCAAGGCACATTTGTTGTACATTTGTAGAGAATAAAAAGCTGCATGATTGATTTATTCATCTATTTATCTAGTTAATGATTTATTTGTGTATAATACATGCAAGACAGAAAAAAGAGATAATTACTTTTTCTACTTCAAGGGTATTTAAAAATAATTTAATGCAGCTTGGTTAAATCTATTGGGCTGGAAACCATAGAGAACATGCAAATTTCAGACAGAAAGGTCCCACTGTGCTACCCTACCATATAAAATACACTAATAATACACATCGGGTATTGTTTATTGATGCGTTGATATTACAATTAGCCAGATAGCAGTGTTTGTGCAGAGAGAGAGAGAGAGAGAGAGAGAGAGAGAGTATTATAATACACATTTAGTAGTGAAATCATATTTTGCATACATCTGCGTGTATTTTTATGTTTTTTTCCATTACACAACACCCCTGAATCAATTCATTAACATAATAACAAGCCTCACTTATTTATTTGTAGTGGGCGTGTTAGAATTCAGGGTAAGTGAATCAGAAAGATAGGCTTGATTTAACTTAACACATCAACACATTAAGAAAAAGTGACTTTTTGTGTTGCATTTCTGACTTGCTAATGTGTTTATTTTGCAGGTTTTGATGGCCGTGCTCAGACTTGGTTTTGTATCTGTCTATCTGTCTGCACCAATGCTTGATGGTTTTGCTACCGGCGCCTCTTGCACCATTTTAACAGTCCAGGTGAAGTATCTAGTGGGCTTGAAAATACCTCGTCATCAAGGCTATGGAACGACTGTGGCGACTTGGATCAACATCTTCAAGAACATACACGAGACCAACTTCTGTGATTTGATCACCAGTGCTATTTGTATAGCTGTATTGGTGTTAGGAAAGGAGCTTCAGGATCGCTACAAGGACCGTCTGAAGATGCCACTCCCAACAGAACTTGTGGTCGTGGCGATAGCGACTGTAGTGTCGCACTTTGCTGATCTTAATGGCCAGTACAACTCGAGTGTCTCGGGTGCCATTCCAACTGGCATCATTCCTCCAAAAGTGCCTGATTTTGATCTGATGATGAGGTTAGCGATTGATGCCATTCCTCTGGCTGTGATCAGCTTTGCTTTTACTGTTTCCTTGTCGGAGATGTTTGCTAAAAAGAATGGATATACAGTCAGACCTAATCAGGAGATGCTGGCAATTGGTTTTTGCAACATCATTCCATCTTTTTTCCACTGCTTTACCACAAGCGCTGCTCTTGCTAAGACGATGGTGAAAGACTCGACAGGTTGTAAGACACAAGTTTCTAGTGTCGTGAGCGCCATAGTGGTGCTCTTAGTGCTTTTATTTTTAGCCCCATTTTTCTATTCCTTGCAGAAATGTGTCCTTGCATGCATCATTATTGTCAGTTTAAGAGGCGCCTTGAGGAAATTTAGAGAACTCCCCAGGATTTGGCAACTCAACAAGATTGATGCTGCCGTCTGGATGGTCACCATGTCTTCCACCGCTTTGATCAGTGTAGAGATTGGGCTTGTGGTTGGCATCATTTTCTCACTAATATGTGTTGTGGCACAAACACAGTATCCTACGGTTTCACTACTAGGCCAAATTAAGAATTCAAATTACTATGAAGACATAGACAAATATAATAACCTTTTGGTCATCCCAAAAGTTAAAATTTTCCGCTTTCAGGCTCCACTATACTACGCAAACAAAGACTTATTTTTTAAGTCATTATACAAGGCTGTCGATCTTGAACCTTTTCTGGAAAAATCCCGGAGGAAAAAACTAGAGAAAAAATCCAAAGATAAAACTTCAAGGCGGACAGATGCAGAAAATGGTGACGTTAATGCAGGTCTCATTGTCTATGAGATGGATTTTCATACTATCATCCTTGACTGTTCGTGCATACCTTTTATAGACACCACAGGAATTAACATGCTTAAAATACTAATGAAAGACTACAAAGGCATCGGTGTAAATGTCATTCTAGCTTGCTGTAACACAAAAGTCATTGATTCGCTAAGAAAAAGTTCTTTCTTTGGTCCTGCTGATAAAGATATACATGCGCTAGTGTTCCACACAGTTCACAGTGCAGTTTCTATCGCGACATCTTATAACGAGACATCAGTAAACACTACACCCGTGTAAATTAATCTCAGACTGATAATCTAATCTGCCTTTACACTTAACACCAGTACTTGCACAGTACTGATCATTGTGTAATATTATGCTTTAAAGAAACTGAACCTCTTGCAGAAGTTCTTTGTGGAAAGCCGCGCACATTTTATACTGACTATACTGACCTTTTTTAATCGTTGAATCTTTTTTTCTACAAAATGATAGAAATCATATGCGTATTGTTACTGTATGAAGTCGACAAGCTGTTTTGTACACGTCTAATGTGAACTTATTTTGTATTATTAAAAAGGACATATTTTTAAATGAGTGCTATTGATTTGTTTCTTGATGTCTATTTAATAGAAAACATTTAATTGTTAACAGTGTTTATCAAAATTTATTTAAACTATCTTGGTTCCAGTTAAATGTAGATGAATACTAAGACCTAGATTTACTGTTCCTAATCTTTGGGAACTGCTTGACAAAGATGGTCTTGATTAAAGCATTAGACTTAGCATTGTAATAAATATAGTTTGAATGCATTCATATAATATTCATATAATGAATTCTATAATAGTTTTTGATATGTTTTAATGTATATTGTTATTGCTGAGTGTTAACACCATTGCTCAGGAGTCCAACAGTGGCAGTTTTACATGTTTAGAACTAAAACAGTAATGATTTAACTTTTTTGCGTTACACATGACTATATATGGGACTTCAGGACTACAGTGGGTAACTTAGTGGGTAGCACTATCGCATCACAGCTAGAAGGTCCTAGGTCTGATCCCCAGTTGGCAATCTGTTTTCTTTCTGCGTGGTACCTCAGTGTGCATGTTCTTCCTGTGTGTGAGAACACATGGGTTTCCTCCGGAGGCTCCAGTTTCCTCTTCACAGTCCAAAAACATGCACCAAGTTGCTCAGACCTATAAATCAGTGGATTCTTGTGCTGATGTCAAACCTCATATCCAGCGTAACAAAAGCTGCTTCAAGTCAATAATGTAGTACGGTCCTGTGCTTGATCCTAGGTGGGGTGTTCGGGATCCTTTATTCTGCGTGGGTTTACTCTGGTTGTTCTGATCTCATCCCACAGTCCAAAACACAGAAACTCTGTTTACTGTTAGTTCTTGTGTATCGAGTTGATTTTTGTTTCGCACTGAACCACCGTTAGATGGCAGTGATGCTCTCCGCCGTGTTCAGTCTTTCAGGAAGCCAATAAATCAAGAAGAAATAAACGCGGCCCAATTCAAATTTTTTTCTCCGGCTCGTTTTGTGTTGGCGGCGGATTTTATTTTATTTTTTTTCTTGGCGTTTAAATATTCACACAAGCGAGAAGTGCTGCAAATCTGCCTCTAATAAACAATGGCGAGTCGGAAAAGGTGAGTTCTAATGTGTTCTAACGTCTGTTTATGTTTACTGTTTGCCCTCGGTTTTATATTAAAGTTGTTTAGCCTCAATAATGTTTATGTTTAAAAAAATGTACCAAAATAACATTAAACTTTGGTTTTAACTACAATATACCACCACATTAAGCGGGATAAAATCATAGTGATAACTCATTTGAAAGACTATTAAATGTTCTTGTAACACGACTAGTACGATATATATATAACTATAGTAAATCAAAGTATTATTATTTTAGTTATTGTCTGTTTTATTGTCTCTCTCTCTGTCTCTCTCTCTCTGTCTCTCTCTCTCTATCTGTCTCTCTCTCTCTATCTGTCTCTCTCTCTCTATCTGTCTATCTCTCTCTCGCTATCTGTCTATCTCTCTCTATCTGTCTATCTCTCTCTATCTGTCTATCTCTCTCTATCTGTCTATCTCTCTCTCTCTCTCTCTCTCTCTCTCTCTCTCTCTCTCTCTCTCTCTCTCTCTCTCTCTCTCTCTCT
>JAOTRQ010060343.1:0-13674 GCA_028565875.1 Hoplisoma paleatum
ACGTGAACTGTTCACTTTGAGCATTTATGAACTGAACTTGAACTAGTTCAGAAAAGCTGTGAACTGGCACAACACTGCATACCATTCATGCAATAATATGTTGTATTTATACAATTTAAATGTCAAAGCTCTCACACATTTAAAACAATTCCTTTTCAACTTGCATGAACTATTTTCACATGTTTCTAGCAAAGCTCTGTCTACTAGTATACTAGTATACTCACCCCCATCACTCTTCTTATATAAAGTGCACAACTCTTCTATAAAACCTCTTGACAAACTGCACATGATAATGCTTTTAGACAAGTCAGAACACTTTGCTCAGAACAATTTACTATTGTGAAAAAGAACTAATTGTCAACACACTTCACTACTTTAAAATACATAATTGGGAGCCACCTGAAATTGGAAGCATCTTGATGTGTGACACGATCGAATAAAACAAGAGTTCCAGGAACAATTAGAGTTAAAATTAAATTGTATTAACCCATGATTTGAATCTGAAAACAAGATACAATCTCAACTAGACCACGATGTAAAACACGCAAACATATATAGCTCGTGTTTTTATAAAAAGAAAAAATAAGGAGCTTACTTCTGCGAACCTGCTAGCTTCTCATGACATGAATCCATTAATAATTTAAAATTACAATTTCAACAGATGTTCACAAGGGATATGTGCGACTTTATGGAATTTAGAATGCTTTGCCAAGAAAACATTTTAAAAAATGAATCACCTTGCTGACACAGCGAGTTATTTCTAACCGTACATGTATCGTAGTCAGGGTAATAAAACATTGTCCTGTTTTACACTCTTTTATTACATTCATGTTAGAAAAAAGTTCTTTATCACATCAGATTCTTTACTTCACACGTTTATTTTGAACACCAATTCTCTAATTCTCTTCACGTGCATGTCTCTAGGCTGTAGACATAAAGGACTATATGACCAGAGTTTGACATCAAACCCAAGAACTTCAGAAAAATTTCATGACTCTCCAAAATGGAGAAATTAGGAACTTGTTTTTATGGGTGTTTTGATTTAATTGTATCATAATATTAAAGACAGCAACTGCCAGGTGGTTAAAGTATTGGGCTTGTGATCAGAAGGCTGTCGGTTCGATACCTAGAGCTGACAGGACATGACTGAACTGCTTTTGAACAAGGCACCTAAAGCCCAGTGTGCCGTAGCACGTGTGCTCACTACAGCCCTTTAGTACATGTTCTAATTCCAAAATATACAATTACTGTATATTGAACATCATTTTATTCCAGACATTTCACCCACAATCTCGTGCGAATGATCAGCTTGCAGTCATGTTTCTTGAATGAAGACATCCACTTCATTCATGTTTCTTCGGAAGTGCAACTATAAGCGTATTAAACCTTTCTTTCATCAGCTTGTACGTTTATGACTTCATAATGCAAAATGTTATGGCCATTAGGACAATAGTGTTATAGTGTTATAGTCCTCACACTGCTTCCATACTGACTGTATAAAGCAGAGCATGTTTCTAAGAAATGTGTTTGAGTAACTTGCAAAATGGAAATATTACCACCTCCTTTCCCAACCCAAAAATCAAATCAGTGCAAGTTTATGTCTCTTTGAATTGCATCCCGGGAGCAAATTAAATATTTATTTGTTTCTTTTAGCAGCAATCGAGAGATGAAATGTCCTTTTGAATGATGAAGCTTTTCTTTTATAACAGCAACAGCGTTTCTCTATTTTATAATTGACAGTATTATAGAAAGTGAAACAATACCCATTGAAGTTGCTTCACTGATTCATGTATAATATACTACTTTTAAACTGATAGGATAAGATAAATATGATACATATGATTTACAAGTCTAAAATATGCATGGACCATGATTATTATAGTTTTTCATGTTTAAATAGATAGCATTTAATTAAATATTATTTTATTAAATATTTAACTGTATTACACCATAATTCACTCATCACTCAAATAGTTTCTGATGAGAAGAATCATATTTTATACTCACTTCTATGCATTATTTACTTTATTACCATGTTCCTGAAAAAAGACTTTTCATGGAAGAACCGTCATGATTTTTTAGCTTTGAGGCAACAGTTCTACCACCATACAATGCAACTTGGATGCAACTGGAATCTATCTCTATCTATCTATTTGTTTATCGTCCGTTTTCCCAGTTCCTAGTGTAGGACGTTAATGTTTGGAGCAGAGTTTTCCATCCGGATGCCCTTCCTGATGACAACCACCAGTAAGTGGTGGGATCTTGTAAGACTACTGGACAATTTCACATTTCCGATCAACCTAGTGCATGTTCGAGGAAACTGGATACAAACTCTACAGAGAAAGAAACCAAACCACTCAGTCTGGGGACATTCTTACTAGTCGCAGAGCAACTGTGCCTCCTTTAAGGCTCAATGACGTCATTTTATAGTTCTGTGCTAGGGTTACATATGGACCGCAAAGTAACTCAATGCCACAATGCTCAAGTGTTGTCGAGTTTCTGAGGTTTGTGTAGCATTTGTGTTTATCCTCTGGTTTTAGTGACGAGAGAGAAAAGTCATTGTAAATTTAGCTGATTGATATTGAACTAAACATGGATTTTATATGGTGGATCATAAAACTTTGTAAGCATCAAGACACATATGCGGAGAGCAAATACTTTAACTACAACCGTGTACAATCTGTTGTTTTGATGGCTACCGTGGGTATAGTTGTGGTCTATAAACATTCAATGGTATTAAAAAGCATGCAAGGAGATTTATTGGTTAAATTGCCATGACCTTTCACATTTCCATTGATCCCTACCCCAGCATTCGCTTCTTTAGGCACATGTGCACAAAGTCCTATTCTTTCTGCTGATTAAATTGGACAGGAGCCCCGACTCTATTTGCTCATCACACTGATCCATCGACAGGAGGCTTTGACTGAAATGAGGATTGATTTTCAGCACTTTACAGGATGGCAGCACAATGCAACCTGAAGCATGATCAATGACCTGAATGTGTTAAGGCATACGTAATTGCAGTATGATTGCCGTCCGGTAGCTGCGGAAAGCAAGAGAGCTCCTTACAGAGGAATTCATTTCCCTAAAACGGAGGAAGCTGTATTATTCAGCATGGCCACTAGTTTGTCTGCTGTAATTGACACCACGACTCACGTAAGCACAAGTGTTGTAACATGAAGAGTCGCTGCTGATAACGGCAGTGCTTCAAATCTCTAACTGAGCTTAGAAATAAAAAAGGAGCATGACTTGACGTGATCCTATCCACTGAGGGAGTCACATATGAGTGAGCTTTAAATGGTGGACCCACTAAGCAGCCGATCATTTCATCTACACAGTCAGTCAAGGATTATGGGTATTTGAAAGCAGTGTCTCTCACAGACAGGATGTAATGACATAGACAAGAAAAAGTCTGTAAATAGATTCATTTTTTGTCTGGAGTTGCCACACCAAATTGTGAAATGCGTAACTGATTTACACACAGGATGCGCTTCCTAAAACAAGCCTCCATATTTATCCCAGCCGTGGCCTGGTCGTTAGTGAACTGTGCTTGTGATTGGAGGGTTGCTGGTTCGATTCAGAAAGTCGACAGGCCATGACTAAAGTACTCTTGAGCAACGCTTACTGCTTCCAGGACTGTCCACCGAGCCTGGCATGTGCGCTCACTGCTGCCCCCTAGTTTCTTTTTACTGAATAGATTGAATTGTACTAAATATGTAATAGCATGGAGGTGTATTCCAAAATTAATCAGGCTTGGGACTGACAACACAATGCACTAGTTTATACATCTTAGTGGTTAGGTAGCTATAGGACAACTGACTGTCTCCAATTATTCTGACTGCAAGACACGGGAATCGAAGCTCATCTAAACAAACATTTGCAAGCTGTATGTTGTTGTGAATAATCAATCTTTTCAGATACAATTCAGTGAACTCACTAAGGTGCATGGTCTGAGACTTAGGCGTTACTCTATGTGACTAAGGTCACAAGAATTGCTCTTTACATCAGTGGTGCCCAACCTTTTATGTGCCATGGACCGATTAATGTCGAACACCATTTTCAGGGATCGTACGTTATGGTGTGGCGGATAAATACAACAAAATAAAATGATTCAACCAGCAATCTGAGTAAATGTAATCACGACAATTGAGAAGGTGACTAAGTAGTGCAAGTGTGTGGCTCCCACATGTCTGTATTGCCTGTATGAATGCCTGACAATATCTGTCCATGCTCCTGATGAGACATAGAATGGTGTTCTGCAGGATTTCCTTCCAGACTTGGATCAGGACATCAGTGAGTGTCTGGCATCTCTGAGCTCCTGTGGTGCTCCGAGTAAGATGATGGCTTCGTCACACAGGACCTGCCAACACACTCCTACCCACATGTCTACATAAGGCCTGGCATAGTCCAGCACCAAGAGGAACCCAAATGCACTACATTTAACATTCACAGGTTTAATACATTTTCTGTCACATTGACTTGGTGTGAATCTGCTTGTATCCAGAATAAATTTTCTGATCTGAGCCATTTTCAGATCATTTAAACATGCAAAAATAAATATAACAGAAATATTAAAGTTTTTTTCAAGCTTTCATATTTTGTTTGGGAACGGTGAGGGTGCGAGAAGCATTGATTTGTCATGTCTGAGTACTTATAGTCTGTATTAAATGCCGATTGATTTAAACCTTATTTCAAGCTTTTAGAGAACGTTTTCATGTAGTGATGACGAGAAAGCAGTAGTACATGTGTAGTGCAAATGCATCACAAAAGAAGTTATTAAAACTGTTTGTGAATGAATCCTACTGCTCCATCCTATTTGACCACGACAGGCCGTAATCCACATTACTAAGGCATAGTTCTTACACCAGATGCACTGAACACAACCCTTACTATTTATCCAGGATGGGACTGACACAACAATGCAATGACTTGTGGATCCATGTAGTCACTGTTCTTTTCTTTTTTTGGATAATTCCACTGCTCTTACGGAGAAGAAGAACATTTACACAACACCATTTGACGCCACATTAAAAACCTAATGACCCCTATTTACTGAAATGACCAGTTAAGTTATAGTCTGTTTATAATAAAAAACAGAAACATGGTGGACGAATGCAAAAAGTAAAAAAAAAGACAAGAATAGCCATGGCAAGTATTGAGACAATGCATAAAACAAAATAGTTCACTAGAAAATCAACAAAACACAACTTCCGTCACATTTTAAGTGGACATATTATACACAATTTGCTTTCTGCGTGTTTTTGTATTTCCATGTTGGTCTCCACTCCTCCCAAAAACACCATTTTCTGTAAATTATTTTAAAAATTGTTGGTTGTTTAGAAAAACGAGCGATTTAGATTTTTGTGGTATTGTTCTGTATTATAACAGCCTTCTAACCTCCCCTGTACCACCCATCACCTGGTAAACCTCACCAGAGCACTGCATATTAAAAGACTAACAGATTTGCAGTTTTGGTCACCTAATGGTTTGTCCAGTGTGTATTAATGTGCTTGGTTAATATCTACATACAAAGGAGAGTCTCAAATGAAGAGTTGTATTGTTGCTGCAAAAAACACTATCAACCATAAACATTGAACAGAACTGTGTGAGTTTTCTAGTACACCACTCATTTCATGGCGGGGGATCTGTACCTACTGTTCGTGGCAAGTCAGCAGATGATCTGTAAATATTTTAGAGTTTTTTGTTACTAGCTGTGTTGAGCTTAGCATAAGCTACCTGCTAGTGCATAGTTTTATCCATTTAAAAATGTAAAACACAGTTTATTGAGTCATTTTATAGCTCTTATTTTGGAAAGTAATGCATGGTTTTAAAAAATAGAGGTCGTAGCA
Source organism: Hoplisoma paleatum (assembly GCA_028565875.1). NCBI lineage: Eukaryota > Metazoa > Chordata > Actinopteri > Siluriformes > Callichthyidae > Hoplisoma > Hoplisoma paleatum. The sequence continues at coordinate 5,850 of JAOTRQ010060343.1, forward strand.
GTTCCCGCAACAGCAAATCTGGAAAGAATTTAACTAATAAAAGCTTATGTGAAAGTGATTTTGTGCAAAGAACCTAATGGGTATGTTTTAAGCCCATATACATGTTCTTAGTTGTTTCAAAATAAGCATAATGTGTCCCCTGTAAAAATGCTCTACAAAAATTAACATTTAAAATAACTTTTTATTGCATTAGCGCACCTATAAGACTCTGTGTATTTAATTAAAGATGTGAATCACATATTAACATGTGTCAACACACAGAAACTCAATTTATTCCACACATACATACAATGTAATTAGTTGGATGTCTTAGGGATTATACTTCCAAAAAAAACAAAGGATTAATAAATAACAAGCCAGTATGTTTGATTCATCGACTAAACAGAATTATAGAACCACTTGATTAAAATAAAATTGAATAAATGTTCAATGTGGTTTATTAACTAAGCTTCAGACTAAATAAATCTGTTTTATTATTGTATTCAGTTATATCATGTAAGAAAGATACATGTAGTGAAATACGTAATTACGATAAACTTTTCTTTTGTTATAAAAAAAATGGGTTGTGGGCAGTACAGACCCTGAACAGGGCCTGAAGTTTCTAAAAACTTTTCCTGTAATAATTTTTGCTGTTTCTGGGGTCACTTACTTGTTATTCTATAAAGCATTTTCAATCAGCTTTTCCTACACATCAGCCAGCAATATGAGTGACATAAACAGAGCTGAGAAACGTATTCCAAGCCTTACTTACAGCCTGGGGTACAAATAACAATAAGACAAATGATTATATTTAGACTCACCCGTGCCTTTGGTTGGAAAAGGCTGCTTGAAGAAGGTCACCACACCATACACATTTACTATTCTGTGTGGCTTGAGTTGGTTTAGTGGGACGTAGATGTACCGATCCTAAAACAAAGTGTAGGAAAACACATCATCATTTAGAAACCTAAACCAAATCCAAACTAAGACAATACAGAATTGTCTTATGTCTTTGTTCGAGTAAAAAACAAAATTCTCATTTGCATCATACATCCTCTCTTCTGATGGAAGAAAAACAAAAACTCAAACTGGAACAACCACAGTGCATTTTGTGTAAATATTGAATATTATTTATCTATCAGATAACCACCATGTTAACAGGCTACAGGTCTTCTCAGTTTGGAAATGAGGCTTTAGTATTTACTTTAATCCACGTGTGTGTGTGTGTGTGTGTATGAAACGTGTCAGGAATGCAATGAATCCTGGGATAGCTGAGAGTGTAATGGTTGAATCCTTCGTTTCCACAGCTGCATATGAAATGAGACACAGCCTCGCTTCACTATCCTTCACATGAGTCCTTCATAGGAAGCAGCCTTTGAATTGGGACACAGCTAAAGCACGTGGATCATTCGTTTGTTGTACGATAGTCGTCCTTTTTCTTCAAAGGATGAGTGGACACAATGTAATTTGCAGTACGTTCGAGAGTAGAAGCGGCAAAAGAAATAAAACATCAACACTTTTGAAAATCAATTGTTGGGCAATTGAATCGATAGAAATAGATTCAGGTCTAAGAATTGTGATCCGTTAAAGAATGGTGGCGCTGTCTCAGCATAAAGTAAAAGAATAGATCTCCGAAAATACATTATGAACAAAAATACTGGGGGAAAAAAACATTCAAGCATGCGCTTTTGGACCGGTAGCTAATGCACCGTGGTGCATTATGGGAAACCAAAGGTAATTAACACGAAGCAGCATCCAGGCAGAATGGAAAAACAAGCACAATATTCACATTAGCATCGAATCAGACTGACAATAAATATGCATTACAATAGTTTCGACTACTTATTATTACAATAATTAGTATAAACAGTAGAAAATGCTTCCGAATGGACCGTGTAAAGACAAGCACAGAAAAACTGGCAAGCTTTCACAATATGCAAAACACATTTACAACGTAAACAAGCAGAATCTGAGTGTAAGTAGCTTATCATGGACAAACAATGGTACATTAAACTAAAAAAGACAAGTGAACTTGAAATCAGCTAAAGCAGCAGTTCTCAGCTCTGTTCTCCTCCTCTAAACATCCATCAAGTGTTTAAAATACATTTTCTGGACCGCGCTGACATATTTGTCTTACACATTTACCAATTATTTTTGTTGACTAATAATAATCAAACAGTTGCTGGTTCGAGCCCCACCACTTCTGGTTGACATTTTGAGCCCATGAGCAAAAGCAATTGTATACTTTTATAATTATATAATCATCAAAGTGCTGTAAATTGCAGAAATTAAATCTAAATGTAAGTTTCACTAAACAGATTGGATTAAATGTAGAGAAATAATTCCTAAGTGTGTAAAAGCAGAGTGATGAAAGGAGTATTGTAAATACTAATTCTAACATTCTATATGTATGTCCATTCTCGAAAACCCTACGCAGGTAAACGCATCTATATGACATCACAAGAAATTTCCCATATGACCAGAGCTTAAAAGATGTTTCCCATCCCATCATGTGTGACTCTTTTTGTTGTCTTAATTAAATGTAACATCCAACCCACCCACAAGCTCACTTAGGTCTCTAGGGGTCCCCCTGATTAAGAACCGCCAAGCAAATGCACTTGCATCCCAACACCACATTGTTAGATCAAGTGCTTAATGAAGGCATAATATTGTTTTTGCAAGTCCGAACCTGAATGCAACACAATTTTATTAATTCATAAATTCTGCTTTTCATACCAGCAACATATTCTCCTCCCAAAGAACCTGGAGTACTAACATTTCCCACTTTGTACTGTTACCATACCTTTGTCGTTTTGTAATCAGTGCCATGCGGCTTTAATTTGGCCTTTACACACTAAAATTCCTCTTCTGATTGCTTGAATCATTTAAAGATATTATGCACCGTGAAGGGCAAAATATGCAAATCCTTTCCAACCTTGCTTTCAGACGCGAGCATTTTACATTTGTTGACCACCTGAAGAGTCCATCTTTGTTCATCAAAGACTCGGCCTTTCCTGGATGCTACTTTTTAGCCCAACCACAATTGCAAACAATTGGTTGGACTCACATCATTATTTTTTTTTCCACCTCATTACTAGGCTTTAACTGTCTCTGCATCTTTTATTCCAATGTGTTACAGGTCTAAAAAGCAGGACTTGGTGTTTATTAATAAATTAAATGAGCACAATATAGATGTATATATAACCAGATATATCTCTGGTTCAAACTGAACCAAGTGAAATGATGTAAAATGAAAATAAATAAAAATAACATTGTGTTTTTATTGTCCCAACATGTTCTGATCTACACTGTAATTAAAATGTCACTGAAGCTGTAGAATTAAAACCTCTTGCACTTTAAAATCATGACAGATGATGATCCTGGAAGTCTCGGTAGGCACAGAAAATTCCATCACCACTTTCTGACCATTGTAGTCATTTTCTGTCTTTTTCAGTCCATCATAGATCAGCTTAGACCAAAAACAACTTTTTAAAAAATGATGCGTGACCTCCTGTTGGCGTAATATAATTTTAGGTTGCATTTCTCACTGCCCGCCCACTCAATTTTCCTCCCAATCTCATATCCAAATCCCCAATTGTGTTTTGCTTCCTCTACTGCTATTGACCTCAAATCCAGACCAAGGAGACAAGCACACGCCCCGATCAGATCTGGAAAAGTGTATCGCAGATGCCAGTCAGCCAGCCAGTAGATAATTAAATCATTTTAATCATAAATCAAAATTGTAAATCATTTTACCCAACGAGCCAATTATTGGCCAGCAAAGGTATACATGAAACAATCGTATGTATGGTAAATGGTAGACAAATTTAAATATCATGATACACCTCACTTTCTACCAAATACCAATACCTGTTAATTGTTGAATGTATAGATATCAACTATGTTGTACATGTGAAGAACATTTTTCTATGAAATTGTATTTGCTATTTTACACCAGCAAATTACATTCATTCAATTAGCCGTTGTGTTGTTCTAACAAAGTTAAACCTTTATATTGGGGAGATGTAATGATACATACGGCCCACAATGAAAAATGATCCATGATACGTATTTTAAAGGCAAGTACTACGGAAATCATAGATGCACATTGACGTATTGAGTAAAAAACGAAAAGACATTTAAAACAAATCCAGCAATTGCATAAAATAAATACTTAATACAAGTTTGTTTGTTTTTTAAGTTTAAAGACACATGTAACGTTGGCTTAAAATGCCCTAAAATGCAACTTGGTAAAGTGCCATTATCTAGACATGATAAATATGGCCAGCACCCTCTATAGTTTAATATCTGTTATGCAGCCCGTAGGCGCAGGTAGGCCATCGATCTCTTCCCATGTGCACGGGCGTTACAGATTCCTTGTGAGCCTAAACTTGTGTAACACTCCAGATATTTAAAGCAGCTAATTTAAAGCTGCTTAATTCAGCTGGTAGTGGTCAGGTCTTTGAAATTGCTTTTGTTTTACTAGAATCGGCACTTGGCTAGACTAGAAGTGTGTTTTTTAATTATAGATCTTGCTCCAATTTAAGATTTTATCGTAGCGGGTCTATGATAGGGTTAGGGCCCAGAGGTAATAGTTGTTCCTTGGGACAGTTTGTGTAACTGTGTGTTGTTTGGGTATTTGGCTAATCTCTTTTTTGTGATTTGCAGTTGGCTCCAGTGGGGTGGTACAGTTGTAATACGACCATCTTGGAACCCAGGGTATGGCGTTCTATACAGCATTTTCCCAGAGCTGAATGAGCCTCAGCATCAATAGTACTTTGACAAATATGCACATCACCCATGCATCCCCAAACCATAACAATTTTATTTCAGTTTTCTTCAAAAGCAGTCCGAATAGTCTTGGCATGAAGAATCCAAAATTTATTTACACACAAAATGAGATCAATTTAAAGCCATCAGACCATAGAACACATTTCTGTTGTCTTAACTGTCTTCCACATTAAAACACAGAGTATGCAAAAAAGTAAAAATCAGATGCTGTTCAACCTGGAATATAAGCTATCTCTGAAACAATTATTAATTACTTAATTATAAAATTACCAAACAAAGTATAGGAGTGTCCTGTCAGCTAAAGCAGGATATTCCGCTAGCACACTAGCGTCAAGATTTGGAACTATCTAGGTTGTTTTCAAGTGAAAATAATTGACAGTGGCTGCATGTTGTTAAAAAAAAACCTTCAAACTTGTGGGGATCATTTGTACTTGCGCACACACATATACACTCGCACACACACACACACTCTCGCGCACAAACTGAGTGCAGCTAGTCATGACAAATACATCATGCATCTGAATATGTGTGATATTTCTTCTTTACAGCACATTATTCTATAACCTATTGAGCTTGAACGAGAGCACACTGGAGTACGGATTCCCTCCCAGAGACCTTTCTGCTCTGTTGCATCATAATGCACAAAATAGTTGTATTCGGACCGTTTGCATGAAAAATGCAACAGCGTCAGCTTTACAGCTGCACTTACACACACATAAGCAAATACGTTACCTCAGAGCTCCCGACAGCAGGCCCGCCAGAAGCTGAAACATCAGACGAGCACACCTGCGAACAACAGAATGCATCCCAATCAATCATCTGCAAACGCTTTAAGCTGCAGATCCAGCGCTTCTATATGTCAACATGTAGAAGAAATGATACTTGGGATTTGACAGAACAAAAGCTCTCGGACGATCGCCAGATACTTACGTAGACACGGGCGTCATTTCCAGTCATCTCCAAATGGCATGGATGCAGTCCGTCCGTCTGTTCTGTGGGTGACCTCCTGACAGCGAAGCCGGCCAATAAGACAATGTCCTAGAGCGTCGTGCAGAGAAACAGAAAGAAAGAGCATCAAAAAAGTGGACAGTTCCAGTAAATTGATCTTGTACAGACCAGATGGAGATGAGCTTAGGGAAGGCAGTTTTGGCAAGATTCATGAAAATGAGTATGAACTCCATGGGTTATGTGGATCAAATTGCCAAAAAGAAAAGAAAACATGCATTTCACGGTCTTATCACTGGTGACTTCTGTCTAGTATATGCACAGCCTTGTACTTTCAAAGCTTCAATCTGGTCTAAATTTCACCTGGGAACTGAATCCATTATTGTGAGTAAAGTAAATAGCAGTACATCATTTTAAATATGATCAGGGTTACATTGTAGAAGCTGGATATTGTATAAGATCTCAGAAACTACCAAATCAATTCAGCAAGATATTAATTCATGTTTTTCAATACTTAAGCAACATGGCACAGCAACAAATACTGCAGTTTCCAGTAGATTGTCTGCCGATTACAGACAAGAATGTCACCCCAAAAACTACAATAGTTAAAATACAAAACCTTTTCCAAACATTTTATTGATACAAGAATGTCTCTGGTAATAACATAACATAACATTGCATTTAGACGACGCTTTTATCCAAAGCGACTTACAATGAGCAGACAGGGTTAAGGGTCTTGCTCAAGGACCCAGCAGTGTAGCTGAGTGTAGCAGAGCCTGGATTTGAACCCCCAACATTTTGGGTTCCCAGCCCAACGCTCTACCCACTAGGCTACACTGTCCCCACTGTACATAAAACAATACAATTGTTACAATTATTACTAGTTTTATAATTATTACTACAAATAATTGTATGCTGCTCATTATTCTGATGATTATTCTGACAAACTGTTTAATGCTGTTTTTGCTTTTATCTGCTCATGGGAAACTCATCAGGAATGCTGCAAGACATCAGGAATGCTGAAAGTTATTCGAACAGCACCATCCAGTATGACATAGATAGCATTCTGCTTCAAAAGACCATACCTTCCCTCAAAAGTGGACCAGTCGTCTTCAAAAGCAATATTGTTTTGAATATCTCAACAGTCAGCAATTCAGTGATAATTTCCCCACTGGTTCAAATAGGTAAGCACACTGCAGCTTCAGACATTGACCTAGCTAACTCCTCTTAAAAATTATTCTTGGTATCAGATTGCCACAAACACTAATCATTACTGCATACATGAATGACAATCTTTGAGAATGTACAATTAGCATTAGTCAGGACTTTTTGATTTGCTATTAAGTCTATATCTGACTACTTGAATACAGATGACAGATGTGGTTGTTTATATGTAGACTACACACATATCGGACCTGAAAATCTCTTCTAAGCACTTTGATTAATAGGACTGTCAGTGGGTGGAACCTTGAGTGGGAAAAATCTTGGGCAATTACAGCTGGAAAGGCTGTCACCTGTGAGGGCTCTAATGATGAAACTCTACATGTTGACTAGTGGCATTCTGGTCTGTTAGATTATCTAAACACTCACTAGAACTAGTCTTTGCTAAAGCTTGAATATGCCTTTCTAATGCTGGGATCTTCATTGTCAAACTAACTACTTTATCATCATACAATTTTCACTAGTGACAGAGAGGCACTAACTGAACATACAACATTCTGATGAAGAATTTTCACTTGAAAATTCTTCTGATTAATATTTTCTGATTATTATTCTGATTCTTCTGATTCTAATTTGAATTTGAGAATTTTGAGCATACGAATAAAAAAATCAGCCAATATAAAATCCTGAAAATACACAGTAACAAAAAAAATCACACAGTAACTATTAGGCAGTCATCCCGGCGTGACGCGGTCGATTCCAGGACGGTTGGGCGTGGCCGCAGAAGGTCTGGTCGCGTTACGTCACGTGTCTAGCCGGGGATTGGCAACAGCTGTCTGACGGAATTTAAGGTGTTCGTCCGGTGGCGCGCCCCGCGGCAGCGTTCTCTTTGTTAATGCGATCTCGGCGTGTGTGCGTTATCGCGATCCATTCCGGTCATCGCTCCTAC
>JAOTRQ010060354.1:0-13674 GCA_028565875.1 Hoplisoma paleatum
GATTAAAATTTTTAATCGAGTCACACCACTAATATATATATATATATATATATATATATACTGTATATAAATAGTATTATAGTCCAATTATGTTTGCTGTCAGATTTTTTTAATATATAATTTGCTATTTTTCTTGGATTGTGAATTTTGTGTTTGGTGTCAAAATGTATATTTACATTTTTAATGAGACTTCTAGCTAGCTAACTCTTAGCAGTTATCAAACATTTTGTCGCATATTGATAGTATAAATCGAGTATTCTACTGAGAAGTCCTTCGATTAATTGAGTAATCGGATAAAAACATAAGCAAGAACTAGAAAGAACATTTTAACACGATGCATGAATAGTTTCACTGTGAGAGCTTTAAAACAATATATTCCGGAGTTATAAATAATAAAAAAATAAAAATAAGACAGGCGACACTTCTCTGTTAAACCTAGTACGAAGTCTAGTTAATCTTAAATTACGTATTTGTTGCCACTATAATAAACTAGCCACTCATTCAATCATAATGAACAAAAAGCCTCCGCAGGGATCATGTTATATTACTACATTAAATTTAATTTAGCCTTGTCTCAGGTTCACCATTCAGCTGAAGATGTGCTGGTATGATGTATGTTAGATATATGAATGAATGCACATCAGTGTAGTTCTTGATCTTAATTTGAAAGTCTTTGTTTACAGCATATTTCTTTTCTTTTGTCCTTTACAATGAAATGAATTATTGCTTGTTCATTTCCCTATAATGATAGCACAAGAGACTCTCGTTAAAGCACACATTTGTTTTTACAATTAATACACTTACAATCTTCTTTTGCATATTTTGGGCTTATTTGTAAATATTTCGCATCACTTGTCGACAAACTTCTGATGTTTATCACTGATGTCTAAACACTGAAATGTAATTGGGGTTTTTTTTGTAAGTTACTTTGCAGGTTAAAATAATGGAATGCATTATAGGAGACACAGTGTATGTAGGATTTATTGTTTATTTGAAAACAACCATGCATCTTTAAAGCACTTGCAGGCCTTAACTTTGAGGCTTTTGCTAACTATTAGTGTGGCATGCAAGAGTAAAATGTAATATATCTGTTTCGGAGATTATTTATTACACTAATGATTAAGATAGACTTGTGAAAATAAGACAAAATGTTTTTCATTCTGGGCATGATACCTGTCTCACTATAGCTTCTGGTACAAGTCTTACAAATTACTATACAGATCATTCTTAACAGTATTTGTCCATTACATTGACAATTTTCTTTTTGCTGAGCTTATTTTTGCACCTAGGAACACTGACCTTGGCTAAGTTTCATGAAATTGTTGGGATCATCTACATGAGTTGCGTCCTTGAAGAAATTCTTGCATGCTATTCATCTTGAGTGAATTTGCTACTGTTCTGGTAAATACTGGCTTCAGTGGCTTTATATGTTGGATAACTAAATTATATGATCTCGATTATTCTAACTTCTTATTCTTATTCTGACTTTTTGTGCATGAAATAAAATGCTCATACACAATATGTTATAGCGAACTGGTATTTATAGAACACCAGCCAAAAAAAGTAGCATGTTCAAAAACATATATAAAAACATTTAAACAAATTCCAGCTCATATGAAAGTGTACTTGGTGTGTATATTTTTCTCATCTTGAATCGAACAGATTACCTTCATTATCTCTGTTCTTTGTTGCGTGACAAAAGCAACACTGCCATCTGCGCAGGCAGAGTCATAAGCACTGCTTTGAGCAGTCGGGTTCTAATTTGGATTTCTTTTTCAAAATCAACTCTGTAGACTGCAAATTGGACAATGTGGCCCACAACAGAAGGAATGAGTCACTCTGCTACTCTTACGGCTCACTTATAACAAAAACGATTACATCCTTGGACAACGTAGACAGTATACAGTAGATTATACAGCTGGGAATCAAAAATAATCACGTAGGGTAGTCATGTTTTCTTGTAATTAAACATGGTGGTTTTGAATTATTCTGCTTTTTCAGCTTTGGCTGTGTCATTGTGTAACTTTTTTTTGCAGAATTTATGGTGTTAGATTATATTGCATTTAATTAAATTACATTCAACTTTATTGTCATTACACATGTACAAGTGCAAGTCTATAAAATGTAGTTTATCACCCAACCAGAAGTGCATTAAACAGCAAGTGCAAAGCATACAATAGGTAGAATATATACAGAGTATCGAGATATTGTAAGAATTTATATGAGAATATAATTTAGAGGTGATGTATACATAATGTAAGCACCTAGATGCTAATAACATGATATACAGATAATTTACAGGTTAAATTTTTTATGGAATAATTTCGAGTTTAAATAACAATTGTGTAGACTCTATTGGTACAGCTAACCATACAATGTTTGTGGGCCACATATATTGTATAATAATTGCCAATGTATTTGTTTTCCCCTTCAGGCATACCACTGGAGATTGTTTTTATTGCCTTTGATCTCAGTGTAAAATGTCAGAAATGTCCCACGTTGGTTGGCAGAGCATAACCAAGGTTTCGAAGAATGACCGTGGTCCTTTAATTCCCCGTCATCGAACCCGATTGAGCATCTCCAGCAGCTGTCTGATGCACTGCAGTCAACATGGTTCTAAATACCTGTGCTGTGTTCAGCAGTACTTTATTGAGTCACTCACAACCTAGGGAGCTGCTGTCTGTGCTGTTACTGCAGTTCCTCTGGATATGAGCTTTGTGGTCATAATAATGTGACTCGATTGTGTAATTGTGTGAGCGGTTACTGAAGCAGGAATAAACTGCACAGTACAACGGTGCAGCGTTTCTCTCTACTTGCAGACAGTGTTGATTCTGAGCTTAAATCGTTTTGATGTTTTAGTATGCACCAGATACTTTCATTCAAATGGCTTTTTAGTGTTAGCATGATTAAACGGAAAATAGCATTAACTCTTCATCAATTCACAAGCCAATGGTAATTAAAAATCTTGTTAGTGTTGTTCATTCATTAGCAGGGCTATTATGTAGACTTATAAGACCTTTGGGACCTGTTACATCTGACATAAGTTAATAAAACTTTTCATAATATGAAACTTTTCATAATATGAACGCAATACTAGGTAGTAAAATGGGTAAACTTTAGGACTTTTTCAAGTCAGATTTAACAAATATAGTTTTTTTTGTGTTGTTGTTTACATTATGTAAATTTAAACGATGATGGTTTATATCTGATTTACTTAAACCTGTAGAGACTTTGTAATGAAACATTACTTAGTTTTACCACTGACTACTTAGGGTCTCTGGGACACACACCGGGTGAGTACACTAAACATCTGAACAGGTTTCCAGTCTGACAAAGACAATCACGCGCACACACACAGGATAATTTAAGCTGCCTGCACTTCTGTGGATTGTGGGAGAAAACTGAAGTAAAGAGAAAACCAAAGAAAACTCGCACAGACATTAAAACTCCACACAGAAAGCCCAGGATCACCATAGTCCAAGGTCACGAACTCGGGATTTCTGGATTTGAAGCGAAAGTGCTAACCACTGAAGGCCAGGCATCAGAATGCAAGGCGTGCGTGGGTCCTGCGAGTCCTTGATTTTAGCACTGGAGTGTTTTTTTTTTTGGCTGGGAAATATTTCTAGGATAATCATTGTATCAGTTATGTTTTGGTAATTAGAGATCTGGGTTTGTGATCGGAAGGTTGCCGGTTCAATTCGGAGAGTCAACATGCAACAACTGAACTGCTCTTGAACAAAGAAACCCCTAACTGCTACCTGTGCCTTGGCATATGTGCTCACTGTTGCCTCCTAGTGTGTGTTCACTACTGTGTGCATATGTGTGTGTCGCTGCACGGATTGCTTACTACCAATAAATGTGGAGCAATTATACTGTGTGTAAAAACTCTGTGGTGAAAAATGTATTCTTAATTCTTTAATTTAGGGGATATGCATTTTCAGTCGACATAGTGAGGACCCAGACTTCCTTGTCTGGGGATGTGAACTGAGAGCTTTTTTGCTGAAAGGCACATATTTACCCATTTAGCCAATGTGTTAAATGTTTACTGCATAAGTGAAAAACGTTATGCTGTTTGTGATGTTGGATTCACACTTGTGAGCCTGTGGTGAAATAGTAACTGAACAATTAAATCATCCTATAATGAAGTGATTCCATCTGTCTATAACATGTTCCTTTGTGAGTGAGAACCTTTGCAGTTTTACACTTACCGATGAGCGCTTTCTAGCTTTTCATTTGTCTCTTGCGTGTGAGTGAGTGGGAGTGGGAGACTGTTTGTAATCTGTGCCAAGATTTCCCTGTTGAATAACTACACTGATAAGGTGGAAAAGTCTCAGAGAGAGAATGATGGTTAGGGCATTGTGTTGGCACACGACGTCCGATTAATTCCATCTTATAACAGTTTGATGTTTTTGTCTATACATTGTTAAATACACTGAATACTCAGGATATGATTTATAATACTGGCATAACAATCCATTTTTTCAGTTTTACAATTGGTGTATTGGATTATTCAATAAACTTGATGTTTTTCATCAGTTCCTGTCGTATCTGACTTTTGGGCGCTCTGTAGACCGTTACTCCACCATAGTTTCTCACCAATGTGTTTTGTACAGAGGATGTCACCAGGTCTTTCTCCTATCCATACCGCTATGAAGAGCTCTGTATCTAAGGGACAATTTTGCATCAGCAATTGACCTAGAGGAGTATTCTTTGGACTGTAGGAAGAAACCTGAGTACCCAGAGAAAACACACACAGACACAAGGAGAACACAAAGAAAAAAATCTCACAGTAAGCACTTCATCGCCTTACCTGGCAACCAAACCTGGAACTTTTTGCTTTGCAGCGACTGTGCTACCCAGTATAAGAGTTGCAATAGAGTAAATCAACCTTACTCTTTTAGATCATATAGACAATTTTTCTAGAGCAGTGCCCACTGCTGTTTAAAGTGAATATCGATTCATCTTTAGTTCATCAATTTCAAATTGTCATCTCATGGTACATTGTTACATCCCTCATTTTTATTCCGTGTCGATTCTATCTTCCTTTTGTCTTTTAAAATTCTGCTTATCTTAGTTTTCTGTCCTCCAATCGTTTTTACAAATGTTTCTAATTTTTCTTTTTAGTTGTTTCTTTAGCGCAATTCTCTCAATTCATTTGGTTTATTTTCCCCTTTTATGGTCCTTTTATTTTTCATTTGTGTCCTATTACTTTAATTCCTTTTTATCTTCACTGGACTTTATTTTCATTTTAATATTATAAACCCTGAAGTCCTCGGTTCTGTCATTCCCCAGTTATTTTCTGTTCCTCTTTCCACAAACGCATGTGTAGTGGGAGGAATTGAATTGAAAGTGATTAAGTTGAGGTTAGGAACTACAAATATAATTGTTATGCATTGTAATGTTTTGTACAAAAATGGAAAGCTTGTTTAATTAAGCTGTGAGTGTGTGTACGCCTGTGCGCATCCTCCAGCTATGGGATGTGTCCAGGGTGTTTCTGTGTGCCCCCCCAGCTCTGCAACCCCAACTGGATGGTTGTGATAAAATAAATCAGAATTTACTAAATGGCATCGAATGTTCCTTTTTTTCAGAATGTATTTCCTTCTTTTACAAAAGAGTGTCCCCAAGCTGCATGACAATTTCATTTTCTAAACAGTACCTTGAAGGGCTTGGTTAGCTTTATTACATTTAAAAGTAATAATAAACTGAAGTGACTGGATTACTTTTGTGTAATTAAATGTGCATCTTTCAGCCTGTGACCATGAAATGGCATTATAGAATAAATGATGGAGCAGGTCTATAAATTCAGGGATGGTGGATGAAATGAGGAATAGTCGCTTTGAGTTGGTGGGTCATTGTGCTCATGTTGTTTGTTATTTTTACCTTCTGCTTTTCTGGAAACGTCTGAAGGGAAGCAGGCTGTATTGTGATCATTCTATCTGCCGGGTTACTGGAACACACTAATCCTTTGCATTCTTATTTTCTGGAATATGCAGCTACACTGTACGCTGGGAATTGTCTGTTGTAAAGGCTTGTATAGCGGTGACTGCTATATTACACAATGACATTGTCATTCCAGCGATGATGAGGTGGAACTGGCTCTGCTGTCAGAGAGGGTATAATTGAAACAGTTGACAGGTTATTATAGATTTTAAGATGAAGCTCTTGTTGCGCTGGTGTGTAATAAAATCGGACATTAATGGTGTGTGTGTGTGTGTGTGTGTGAGTAGAGGAGATGCCTGCTCCTGAGCAGGAGACTGTAGCAGAGGGGGAGGAAGAACAGAGCTGTGAGGAAGGATCCAGTGCCAATAAGATGGAGATGGAAAGCACCACCACTAACATCCTGGCCTCCGTCAAAGAGCAGGTACTGCAGACATTTCCTAAATAAAAACAAGCACTACTTTTATAAAAAGGTTTAAATATGCTAGAGTAGAATCGCATGTGCATTTGAACACAAATATTTGATATGAACGGTTACAATCATTTAGTAGGATAATTCAGCTTTAAAACAATCTTTTAGTTATAATCGCAATGCAAACAATGACCATCTCTTTGTAAATCAGGCCCAGTGAAACTAAATCTGTAATAAGTAAATATTATATACTATTGTCAAGATCAGACTCAAACATTTATGGGGCCCTAAGCATAATTTCATTTGGACCTCCTATAGCACCACATCAGCACCAGATTCATCACTCCATAGTTTTCAGTGTGTGTGTGTGTGTGTGTGTGTGACGTACCTACTGTCATTAACATTATTTGTCATTAGCTTCCTTTACGCTGCTGTCATTAGCTGTTGATTTAAATTTTACATAGGTAGCAAACTCCCAGAAATCTTTTCATTTCCTTTTGAAAACAGAGTGGTGTGTAAGTGTGGCTTATTAATTTACGTAGATCAATAAGTAATATGAGTAGACAAGAAATTGCATTTACAGTAAACAAGTTAACCAGTTTAATGTATTTCTTTTATTTTTAACTACAAAATTCATCCATTTATTATCTAGTTGTACAATCATGTAATTCTTTAGGGTCATGGTGGCATACACACTGGGTGAATACACTAAACACCTGAACAGGCTCCCAGGCTGTTACATGGTACACACACACTCACATAAAAATGAGAATATCAGTAAAATCAGTTAACCCGAGTTAGGAGGGAGAAGAACGGAGTACCCAGAGGAAACCCAAACAGCCAGCTTTGTAACAATATTGTTTCTTGAATTTGATGCATATTTATTCCTGTAATCTATCCCAACAAGGTGACAACAGACATAACCGCATGTTTACATCCTATGTGAATAAAAAAGTTAATGAATGGTAGGTGGAAAAATGTTTGAGGTCATTATTTAGTATAATTTAAATGTTTTTCTCCCTAACTCATGACTGTAAACCATAATATTGCATGTGCATTTCAGTTGCAAGTTATGACATTCATGATTAGTTTTTAGAAATGTCTTACTAGGTGAAATTTGTAAGTATATTTAAGACACATAAGTAAATAAAAAAACACATAAGTAATGTGGCATTTTCTGGGTTAACGCTGAAATTATTTGTTATTATGAAGTCTTATTAAGTCTCTTATTAAGTCTCCCTATTCTTGTGATCATTCTATCTGCCGGGTTACTGGAACACACTTATTCAGTACATGTGGCTGTTAAATAACATTTACATTTAAAACACTTCATTAAAAAAGAAGAACAAACTAATTCTGGCATATATTGCATATATACATTTTATATTTATTCTAACATAAGTGAATACAACAAAAAATACTAATACATTTTTGGTAACAAGTAATCTAAATAATTACTGTTTCCGCCTTTACAGCGTTAGAACTGATAATAAAATGTGTTAATTAAAATGTAATCTAAAATGTAATCTTCATCCATAACTGTGACTACATACATAGGCTAAATATACTAGCCGACTTGCTGCAAGCTTAAAAAGCGGGACTAGATGTTTAATAATAATTAAAAGGGCTTAAACAGACAGAACATGGGGTCCATACTATCTGCAATTAAATGGAAGTCCAAGTAAATGAAAGAATCTGTTTTTACGGTTGCATTTTTCATGCTGCCCAAACTGGCGTGTGTGTGCGTGCGTGCGTGCGTGCGTGTGTGTGCGTGCGTGCGTGCGTGCGTGCGCGTGTGTGTGTGTGTGTATGTGTGTGTGTGTGCATGCCTGTGCGTGCGTGCATGCGTGCGTGCGTGTGTGTGTGTGTGTGCATGCATGTGCGTGCATGTGTGTGTGCGTGCGTGCGTGCATGCGTGTGTGTGTGTGTGTGTGTGTGTGTGAATTGTTTTAATTGGCTCTTGCTGTTGAAGCTACACAAAAGATGATGGGTCACTGTGAGCACTGGGTTGAATGGTGGAGACTTGCCCTGACTGGCATCGTGGAGTGTAAAACAATCAAGCCACTCTGAGATTAGAAACAGATTTCTTTTTAACACTGTTATGAACACTGATGTTCCACTTGATTTGGTAGTTTGTTAGCATCTGGTTAAAAGCATAAAGAAAAAACAGAAATGGAATTAAATCAGTCAATTCTCTGCCTCATTGCTTCTCACAGCATGTTGCATTATTTGTAATTGTGTCTAAAATTGTGTATTGATGCTTGCTTTTGTGTAAACACTGTGTGTGTGTCCATTTGAAACAGCTGCCTCAGTGAGCCATTTTGTAAGACACAGCACAAGACGGCACAGTTGTCACAACGGCAACACACACACACAGACACAACCCCCCCCCCCCCACACACACACACACAAAGCATCAGATTGTTGTGGAGCAAAAGAACAGCCTGAAAGTCAGTTAAACAGCCAACATCTTGTCAGGTTGGCTTATCATCGGGTGGATATCTGACAGCGTGAGAAACTCAGCTTTACTCAACTGCCTCATGAAGGTTCTGTTCTTTGAAATAAATCCTAGCTTTTCTAATCTGTAGCTTTTGCCTCTTTGAACGGTGACACAGGAGCTCCAGTTTGAACGGCTTACCAGAGAGCTTGAGGTGGAGAGACAGATTGTGGCCAATCAGCTCGAACGATGCAGGTTGGGGGCGGAGTCACCAGGTGTGGCCAGTGACAGGTATGGGATATGTTTTTTTTTTAATCAGACGGCACCAGCGTTGTTACATTCTGCCATGCTGGCGTTAGGAACATATAAAATTAATAATGTAACATGTACGTGTGACACGAAGTATTTTCATCCCATCAAGACCTCCTGTAGTGAAGTCAGGTCCTTGTATGGGTGGATTATTCCTGATTTTAAAATGTCACTCTATTGTTGGCTTTTTGCATCATTCATAGCTCTAAAACCCATGCACTATGTAGTATATATAACTGCCGACACAGCTGGACATATTTTTGGCAGGTTATTCTGGTGAATCTTCGGTCTGCCTGCCTTTATCCTCCATATGTTAATGTTTTTTAAGGTTTTTCCCCACCATATTGAAGAAGCTGTTAACACTAAAGCTACGAGGCTAGCTAATGTGCTGTACCTAATCCTTGCAATCAGTTTGCAACATTTTATTGTATGACCAATGCTCCAGTAATGTGATATACACTATATTGCCAAAGTTTGTGCTCACATGCCTTGACTCTATTATAAGCTTAAGTCACATGCCATTCTTAATCCATAGGGTTCAATAAGACATTGGTTCACCTTTTGCAGTTAGAACAGCTTCAACACTCCTTGTTCACAAAGTTCAGGATTCTTAACCGTTCTTCTGAAAGTGCATTTGTGACATCACATACTGATGTCTCCACTCTGTGGCCACTCGAATTCATCCCAAAGGTGTTTCTATCAGGTTAAGATCAGTTGTGCAGGCCAGTCAAGTTTAGCCACACCAGACTTTCTCATGTCATGTACAGGTGGAATCCTGTCACAGTTCCACGCCGGAATTCACCGAGCTCCTGAGAGCAACACATTCTTTTACAGATGTTTGTAAAAAAAAACTGCATGCCGAGGTGCTTCATTGTGACTTGATTCCAGGGTAATTCAATTTGGGGATTTTTATGTGGAGTTTGCATGTTCTCCTTGTGTCTGTGTGGGTTTTCAGGTGCTTTATACTGTGTAACGTATACCCAACGTTAGTGATGGTGTTACTGATTTTATTGTTAGTGTTCTAGGGTCAAATATGTATGTTTTTTGAGGGGCTTTAAACAAACAGAGAGATGATGAGTTACTGCGATGAGAGGAAGAGTGTTCAATGAAATCGGGACAGTCACATTGACTAATTGACCACTTGTAACTCAACTTAAACCTAAGAGTAACAAGGATACCAGCATGCAATGTTTCCTAGCTTATGTGATGGGACATAGCGGTGCAGGAGATAGGGCAGATATGGGGATATTAAGGTGCCAAGTTAGTGAGTGCCATAAAAGTGAGCATTCGAATTTTTGTGATACTGTGGTAAGTGTATTGGGAGCCAGTGGAGACGTTCTAATACCGGGATTATGTTAATATTTACAAGACAGTCTGAAGGGGCTGAAGGGATTTTTGAGCGACGCTCCTAGAGAAGGGAATTACAGAAGTCAAGTTTCGATGTGATGAGGGCATGGACCATGATCTTGTAAAGCTGGAAGATGGGCCAAACAATAACTTTAAAAAGAATTTCCAAATAGTATTTTTACAAGCTTAGTATCTTTTTTGTCTATACACAGATTTTCTTTTTTACAGCTCTTTTACAGATGATTCTATTTTTGCTTCCAGGATTAGCTGGAATTTGATCGAATCCAACTGTGAAATGTTTACAATGCCATTGGCTGGAACACAAACCTAAAGCATGATTGAACCAATCCATACTCAATGGTTGGAGAGGTGTCCTTTTGATTAAATGATGTGTCCTTTTTCCCCCAACATACTTTTGCTCATTGCGGTCAAAGAGTTTTTTAACTCATCGATCTACAGGACAGAAAGTCTGATGCTGAGTGTTGTAGTGAGGATACAGGAGAGGCTGTTTGGTTTTCTGTGTACAAGTTCTGTGTACTATAACGCAAAAAGGTTAAATAAGCTTTAACACTTTTGTTTTCACTTAAGTTTTCTGGATTCTCAAATCTCATAGGGTTCTTATACATTTGCAAGACTCATACTTTTTTTCCTCAAACAAAATAACAGTCTGAAGTCGCTTTAAATGTTGTTTCATCTTTAACTTTCAGTATTTGCTTCCTAAGCAAACACAGTTAGCCTCAGGCTTTCAAATTAATGGACTGAGGTGGCACAACCTGCTTACATGACGGATAACATTTTCTTCTGTGTACCAAAAACAGTTAAATTGTCACAGAAGAACTGAAATTTGCAGATATATTACATGGGCACACCTGTATACAAATAAAAACCATTTAGAGTTTATTTACATTTGAAAAGACTCACATTTGGCTTTAAATTGTATCATTTTTGTGCATTTTAGTAATATTTTGTGAAAGGTTGTATAGCAGCGAATGCTTAGCATTAGATTATCATTAGCATAGTGCCTTTAGCACTAAGGGAGCTTTGCTTCAATCTGCTACTTCAATATCTAGCTTCAGAATAATGCACTTTAGTAAGAGCACTTTAAGCTTTCTCAGAAATGAGACATTGTAATTCTCAGTAGAGAGTAAGAAGTGAAATACTAGGTGTCAGGTTTTCAGACAGATCCTTTGTGATTATAGTGCAGTGGTGACTCGTTCATGTTCATGTAGTAGTAGAAGTAGTCAGTTGATCGTTTATGCAGGGTTGGCATGTCAAGAACCTCCTCATCTCACATTGTTCCCTCTCTGACCAAGAAGCTCTGTTCTTGAGTCTGTTACATCTACAGTCAGATGGTTATAGTCACCAGATGCATCTTTTCTTCAACCCTTAGAGAACTTCATTATGGCCACCATAATGGCACACCGCAGATTAGATCATCCTTTTATAGTGAAGTCGTCTCAGCCAGTCAACAGAGAATTTCACCAAAGCTCTTTTTATTTCCAAACAGGTGCAGCCATTGATGCACAGTTATTATGTGTTAATGTAGTCTTTAATTATAATATTGTATATATTATAATTATTATTCCAAAAAGAAATGAAGGCTGATACATCACCTTATGAAGGATTTGGACTGAACTTTAAATTATGTGGGTAAATAATTTGTGTAAATCCTATCCATTCAAAATGTTCTTCAGGCTACACAATGTGCTTCTGGTTCTTCCCAAATGATTCATGTATTTTTTTTTACCAAAGAGTAGTATGCCAATGTTATGCTAAGCTTGCTCAGCATGGGGTTTTGGTCTGTTGGTCCTGGATTCTGTACAGTTGCTTTGACACAAAGTCTGTTCTAAAAGGCACTGTGAGTCGTGTACATTTTCAATTTACCCGCTTGTCAGTTTAAAGTAGGTTAGTTAGAGTAGGTTAGGTAAAGTAGGTTAGTTAGAGTAGGTTAGGTAAAGTAGGTAAATTTAGGTAAAGTTCTGTTACTTTTAAGTGATGTTAAGTTAATTTCTTACTTTAAGTTAAGTAATGGTTGCATTTATTACAATGTAATGCAACTATTGCACTGTTTGCTTATCAAACATGATTACATAAGTGATATATATTTACTGTAACAGACATTGTGTGGGTTGGGGTGACATGACAACATATATTATGTAATAATAGGGCGCCTGGTGGTGTAAAATGTATTTGTCACTTTCTGATATCTTCTTATTTAAACATATATTGTTAACTATTTCAAACATGTAGACCAAATTTACAACCGAAGAAAGATGATTTAAGACCTTAAAACCTGTTTTATGATATATTAATTGTATTTTTTATAATACATTTTCACCTTAACCATTAGTACTGCTTGTTTCCGGCAACAGCACATTAGCATTGATCAGACGTTCAAAGCAGAGCTTTCAGATAATATATGAATCTGAGGAGAATTACTTACTAATATAGTTATTGTGTCTAAAGAACTTCATGGATTTATTTTGTAGCACCAACATATTGACATATGCTAAATAATAGACATAATATGCCCCCTGTAAATTAAAGTGTAGAAAAACTGTTTTGGTCTATTAAAATAA
Source organism: Hoplisoma paleatum (assembly GCA_028565875.1). Classification (NCBI taxonomy): domain Eukaryota; kingdom Metazoa; phylum Chordata; class Actinopteri; order Siluriformes; family Callichthyidae; genus Hoplisoma; species Hoplisoma paleatum. Next base: position 13,022 of record JAOTRQ010060354.1, read on the forward strand.
ATACGACTTTCAGAATTCAGCTCCTCTGTACCAAAGCTGATTGGTTTGTTAATGCTAATTTACTGATTTTTACAGGATGTGTGTGGTCTGCTTTTGTTGCAAAGGTTGGCGCAGCTTTGGAAAATCTTACGTTGAGATGTTGACATGGTTTTGCTTTGTATTAATATATTCGAATCTAGTTTATTTGTGAAGAGATTGTAAGGGTTGGCGCAGCACTGGGATATCCTACTCCTGAGGTGTTCACTGACATGGTTTGCCTATTAATAATGTATCAGTCTGGTTTATTAGTTTAGAGATCACACTGGCTTGGATGGTAATGTATAAGCTTGGTCTGCCATTGTGACTGACATTACTTTGCATAATATAAGAATGAGACCGGCATGTTTGTGATTATCGGGCTATTTTACATAAAAGTGGTTTAATGGAATAGTTTACATGGAATTGCATTGTGGATTCTAGATGGCATAGTCTGGTACATTAGTAAAATAATGGTAATAATGGTTTTATACATAGAGGCTGTTGCTGGTCTATAATGTTTCCTGACTTGGAATAACATTAGACTACAGTGGAACTTAAGGTTAACGACCACAATCCGTTCCGAAAGGTCGGTCGGTATCCGAAATGTTCACTATCCGAAACACATTTCTCCATAA
>JAOTRQ010060363.1:0-13670 GCA_028565875.1 Hoplisoma paleatum
ATTTATTTTGTAAAAAAAAACTGTTGTATAAAAGCAATAGAACACTCGAGGTCGTGTGTTATCGCGAAATAACATCATGGCTGGGATTGTCTACGGCACTCGCCTTCGGCTCGTGCCTGCGACCGAATCACAGCCATGATGTTTTTTTGCGATAACACACTCCCTCTCGTGTTCTATTGCTTAAATAAGTGTTTTGTTTTGTATTGTTTCATTATATATTCATTTGTTTTTATAATGCCTACTTGAGTAGCACATTGGCTCAGCAAGTAGCTCTATCCACTAACAGACCCGGTTCATATTCTCCCTGTGACTATTTGGGGTTCCTACTGTACAAAAAGGTGCAGCCAGGTTGATTGGAAACACTAAATTGTCCAATAGGTACCGAGTCACTAGTATGCATCGAGAAGTGCATTGTTATGCCCATCCCAAGCCTGAATAAAGAAGATTAGTTTTTTTTTTTAAGAAAATGCATCCAGCATAAAAACTTTGCCAAATACAACCTGTGGCAACTGCTAATCAGAGAACCAAAAATAAATCCTATACTGCCAATTCGTTACATGTGTAATTAGACATAAGGGTGTGACCTACAACAGTGGTAAATAGGACAGCAACGATCTGTACTATTTATATCCACGGTCAGCAGCTCTCCTTCCTCACATTTAGGAAACTCTTCAGAACACACGTCACACACTGTGGAATAAACACATACCAAAATAAGATGTCAACTGTTGCTGTAATACTATTTCCAAGCTAAATCCATGTTAATCTCATCTTATTGTTAAAAAGAGAAGAAAGTAGAGATAAAGTAGAGCCTGAAAATCAGTCAAACTCAAACTGATTAAAGTGACTCCAGAAAGCCAAGTTCAGTTGGTATGGCTGCAAAGAATCATATAAATTATTCAGAAAAAAATAATTATTTTTTGTTTTATTGTAATAATACTTATGATGACTTTGAGATGCATCTTTTTATGACAGAAAACAGCACTCTGTTGGACTACATCTTTGTGCATAATTTGATTTATTATTTAATTATAATCAAATTATATAAAAATATTATTTGTGTTGAATCGTTACCTTTCCGATATCTGATTCAGTGATATGGACAATACTAGACTATTGGATTGGTGTCAGCTACATATTACAGAATTGTACATGAAACAAATATAATGGAACTGAGTATAAAATATGTACACCAATACCTTTTTACATCCAAATACTGGAACTTCGGTATAAGGCGGGAGGTGCCGAGGACGCCCTCGGTAAGCACGGCGACATGGAATGGCCAGAGGAGGTTACGTTGGCTGGGTCGGTATGCGATGATAATAAACCCAATAACCACTTATTCAAAAATCCCAACATGACCGTCATTATTGCATCACAACATGTTGTGTTATAATTGTGCGCTAGATTTGAAGTTTCTGTTACAACTGAAAATTTATCGCGCAAATAAGCCGCACTGCAGTTTTATATGTTCGAAATTTTGGATAAAAGTGCGGCTTATACTCGGGCCAATACGGTCGAACATTCGTTTAGACTCGTTTAAAGACGAACGTTGCTGAAACGAAAGGCAACAGTTCGAAGGAATGACTCAAAAGAGGATTGCTTTAAAAATGAGACTCCATAAGGAGTCTCACTGTCTCATGTCACATACGATAAAAGTCACAACTAAGAACAAAATCAGAAAACCCTGATTTATAATTTATGGATGAGAACTGAACCTAGGCTTCCTCACGATATTATGATTTTATATCTCACTGATTTTACATAAGCAAGAACATCATCCTTACTGAAGGTGAAGAGCAATGTCAAGAACCTTATGTGATCTTTGATGCTGCATCACTGCATCACTAGTCAAACAATAAATCTGATTCTGAGATGACAGACGGCGGCCATGCTGTTTTTGTTCTAGCATTTAAGTGGGCAACGAGTGGATGCTGGAATCAATTCTACACCAATATAAACATATTTTAATCTCGAGAGGCCCGTACGTGTTTTATCTTGATTAAAATGTCGTCAGCATGAAGTGGTGGCGCCGGATTCTTAACGAACCGATTGATATGTAAAGTAGATCATCAATGATAAACATGATTAATAGAATTAATCAGAAGAGGACGAGAGTTGTGACTATAAACCTGGACACAGCTGATTCCCCACCTCTGTCCGTTTAGCTACCAAACCGTACCTGAAGATGCCAATGAATGAATAGAATGACCTTCCGGGACCTGCGAAGGTGTTTTATATCTGCACGTTTAGTGATTAAACTTCCACGAGTAGACGCCAGACGAGGTTTCCATTTGATCCCGACCCCAGATGAAGATTCATTAACTGATCCAGTTCCATGGCGATGGCAGGGAACGGCGAATAGTATCATCAGAACACTCTCAGTCTGAAACACGCCCTGCTGACTACCATGTTTGGCACCGTTTGCCTCTTATCTGACACATTAGTGTTTATCCTCTTTGTAAAATTCCAGTCCGTTCCTCTGAGGGGCCGCCATGATGAAAACACCATCCATCAAGGATGCACGTCGGGATGCACTAAACGGTGCCGCCCAGACTCCAGGCTAAATTCAGGTCATCACCCAGAGACAAAGACTAACAGTGTCTTTCACATGAGGTTCACTTTGACCTTAATGCTAATGCGATGGAACCTTAATGCGCACTCCTAATTTAACGCCTAGTTTTGAGGACAGGAGCAAATTAAAAACGAGAACAGTGTCATAGTGTGACTAAACCAACGCATCACAGTTCAAACCAGCGATGCTATTACTGGATCACTGGTATAAAGATGCATCACACAAACGCCTCGATCATTTACGAGTGATAATGAGTCGGAATTTGCAGGGAAACTGCAGGGATTTATTTTCCTTATAAATAAATCGTCAGAATTTAGAGAAAATCTTAACGGAAAGGACACTGAGCATATCAAATCAAATTCAAATTCAATGTTATTTGTTATTACACACATACTGATGTACAGTACAATGAAATGTTTCTCTTCGCATATCCCAACTTGTTTGGAAGTTGGGGGTCAGAGCGCTATAACAGGGTCAGCCAACGTACGGCACCCCTGGAGCAGACAGGGTTAAGGGCCTTGCTCAAGGACCGAGCTGTGTAGCAGAGTGTAGCAGAGCCTGGATTTGAACCCCCAACCTTTCGGTTGCCAGCCCAACGCTCTACCCACTAGGACACACTGTCCCGCAATACAACATTATATGATACATTATCGCAATACAATAACCTACATCATAAATCAAGTTAAAGTTATGACAGAACATGATTTTAAGAAACTGTAGCTTAAGGGTCTTGCTCTGGAGCCCAACACTGACAGCTTGGTACCCGTGGATCTTGAACTAGCATCCTTCTGATTATGAGTCCATTACCATTTATCCAGTAAACCACCACCTACAAAGATGACAGGAACCTGGATATGAGTATTTATTGGCAAGATAAAACTATGTGGCTCCCTTATAACATCACATTGTGTGTTGACCTTTTTTATTTAAACTCACGTGATGGACTTGTTGCTTATTTCTTTACTCAAGTAATCAAAGACAGAGACTGAAGACTGGCTGCACTCCATTCCTGCCTCCATGAACTAAAGCGTCACAATGTACAACAAACAACAACAGATCCTAGACGGTTAATCAAGCTATTGCAATACAAATAAAACTATATGACATTAAAAACTTGGCATCTTTTACCAAAGGATTAACAAAACAGATTTAGCAATGATGCTCAATTGCTAAACTGAGACGTTGGCAAGAACCAGACATGGAGAACGTCTCCGGGTCAGACCGGCACATTTCAGGCCAAATATAATGAATGAAACAAAAACTAATGAGTCTGGGCTTCCTAACATATCAGCAGCTCCAGCAACAATGCGTTTTTTGTACACATACATCATTCAGAGTTCTGATTTGGGGATTTATTGGCCAGGTTTTGTGCGCAGGTTGGCAGTGAAGAATTGTGGGTAATTAGTAATCATAGCTTATTGGTTGAAAAGGGCGATAGTGAAAAGCTAAATACATCTGCTACTGCTGCCAGTAACAATAATAATAATGACACTCTTCATATTATTTATTGTATTGATTGATGCTCCTACCTTGTTTTCCGTATTGATTTGGCACAGCCCATCCTGACACAATCCTTCCTATTTACATGAGCGATAATTCAACATCGGCAAACATCCAACATCATGACAGGATGTTTTTGCGCCGTAGGGAAACCAGACATGAGGAGAACATGGACACGCCTTAATAAGACAAACAGAAAAAAATGGCTGTACAGTTGTGCAGCGTGTACAGCTGTATACACACTGTGAAGCATAGTGGTGGTGGCATCAGTACAGTTTTGGGAGTTTCCAACAGGTAGAACTGGTGCATTGGTATCGCAGGAGGAAATGAGACCTTCACTAGAAGAACGTCTAAACATCCAGACATTAATCGGGTTATTGACATCAGAAGAAGACAGAATACAGCAGACGTCTCTCGGATCAGACAAATTCGGGGTGGCAACGGAGTGACAAATGGGTCAAAATGACAATGACTGAACAAATAAAGGTACAGGCAATGAGTCAATCATTCACTGAGTCATCTTTGGTTACATAGGTGACCGGACAGGTAGGAGAGTCATCGGTCATGGATTGGACGCCTTTGTTTGTCGTGGCACATATACAGATGTGCAGTACAACAAAATTCTTCCTTGGTGTATCCCACCATCGTTTAAAAGTTGAGGTCGGAGCGCAGAATCCGCCGCCGTACGTCATAAGATCCTGGTGGGTCTTCAAAAGTGTCAATCGAGGGCCAATCAGTGGCCTGGATTCGAATCTCCATTCTTTCTGGATAAAAGCCCAAAGCCTCTATACACTAAGAAGCACCGTCATTATCAGTAACAACAAAATATAATTATTAGTTATTTATACCTGGCAATGTGACTAACCACTATACACGCACAGGTTAAAGTAGGACAACAATTAGTACAAAATACGGCCACCCACACTAATCATAATCTTCATAATCGAACGCTGTAAGACCCCCCAGGGCTGTGTAGCGAGCATTATTGTCATCTGAGTCAGTAACATTATCTTATGCAATTAAGCATTTAATTTTTGGCCTATTTATTAGCTCTGATCAAAGTTGGGGGGGGGTATTTATTTACGCCGAATAAAACGTTTTTAGAAAAAAACGCGGCAAACGAAAGGCAGCATCTGTCGAGCGGGTTCAGTCAGCAGCCTTATTACTGACTGCACACAATTCACACTTCATATCTGATCCCGCACTCTATTTCCGTCTGATTTATTCAAATAAGACTTTTCTGCTGCTGAAGACGTGAAACATTCACAGCTTTTATCAGATAATCTTGTTTTGTCAGTCATGGGTTTGGGATTCTAGAATACATTTGCCTGCATAAAGTCTGAAAAGATTATACAGTGTATAAATAAGACATGCCAGAAACGTACACCTGAAAAGAAACAGGTCAGATTTAAAATCCTGTGTGTCACCACGGTTCTGTTCGTGGTATTTATTGATATTTTTTTATCCGTTTATACATTTTCTGAAGAATCAAACTCGCAGCACTGATGGGCTCGTTTATTCACGGATGAGCTGTAACCATGCCAACCGGGGCTGCAGTGTGTTTAGAGCTGTTTCTGGAAACTTTGGCAGGTTCGTCGGCCAAACAAATAAACAAACAAACTGAATGAGAATCTGGACTGTATAAGTATATAATAAGTGAGACTATTGTCAGGTCAGATGCAGGGAAATGTAAACAAAGCAGACGTAAACGATGCTAATATTCAGTTCAGATCATTTGGGGATTTGTTGCGTAATAGGTTCTGTTTGCTTTTGTGGGTGGTAGTGGAGAATTATGGGTAATTACTACTGAAATAATATGATGGTAATAATAATATTTGTAATAAAAATAATCATACTTCAAAAATAATTATAATAGAAAAAAATCTTATAAATATAATTAAATAACCATGCAACAATAATAACGCTATAAAATTAATAATAATCATAATAATAATAATATAATTAACAACAATAATACAACTATAATGCTGCAATAATAATAATAATATTAATAATAATATATATTGCCACATACTGCAATATTAATATATAATAATATTAATAATATTATTATTATTAATAATAATAATAATGACAGCAGCAATAATAATACTGTACTACTATTACTACTACTTATAATATTGCACAATATTTATAATAATACTTCAATAATAATAACAACAATAAGCCATAATAATACTTATAGTTATAATCAAATAATTATGCAACAACAAAAACAAAACTGTAGTACTACTATTATTTATACTAATAAGAATGCAACAATAATACTGTAGTAATAATAAGAATAATAACCACAACAAAAACTAATTAAAAAACTATTATAATTCAACAACAATAACACTGCAATATTAATAATAACAGTAATAATGAAAAAACAACAATACCACTGCAATAATAATAACTATAGTAATAATGCAAAAACAACAATAATTCTGTGATAATATTGGGGGCAGCCGTTGCTTTGTGGGTAGAGAACTGGGCTTGTGATCAGAAGGTCTGACCTGTCTAGACCGAAGTGCCCCCAATCACTAACTGCCCACAGCGGCAGGCACATGTGCTCACTACTGCCCCCTAGTGTGTGTATACAGTACTGAGTGTACATGTGTGTTTCACTACACAGCTTGGGTTCAATGCAGAGCAATAATTACAACACTGTAAAAAAGACAGTGGTGAAAAGAGTTAAAAATAATATTGACGATATGATAATAATAATAATAATAACAATGCATTTAGGATATAATAGTTAATAACTGGCTAATTGGACAGTCTGGAAAATGATGACATGCTAAATAAAGACAGGAGAGTAGAGGAAAAGTGTTTTGTGCCAGTCCTACAGTTGGCTAACCCCAGTGCCAAGTTACACGGTTTGTTGGAGGAGGCGGATGGAAGCTCTGGAGATCGACTACTTTAGAAACACTGCTTAAAACAAATACGGCCATTACATCACCACAGTTTTAGCTTACTAAGCTAACACTGCTAGCCTCAGGTAAAGCCTCAGTCGCTTTTCATTTACAAATAAATGACATTTTTATCGTTCTAACTCTACACACATTAGAAATCAATGAGCACTTTGCAATTCGGTCGAAATTGAGGCAGCTCAGGTGGCAGCTATGTGGAAAATATAAGATTTTAGACATGCTCTCTTGTCGGGAGTGTAGGATGTGTAAGACGATGTAATATGTACCCATGTAAAGAGATCACCACCTTTACATCCTCGCCAAGACCGCGTTGGATAGTTTTGTGTTTACAACTTTGATTAGAACGATGTTGTATCATCACGCCTGGGAAATAAAAACCTAAACAACCTACAGTTGCTCTATGATAGATCGTATTTGGTAAACTGTGAGAACATCGTGTCTTACTGAAGTGGACTTCCTTTCTATTTTATTTGACAATCTTTAGACTATGACTTCTTATTAAATTAACTGAATGAACCCCAAACACATTTTTACATTTAATTGTTATTTAATCTTGTTATTTTAGCCCAAGCATGTCCAAAGTCTGGCCCGGGGACCAAATGTGACCCGTGTTCAAATCGTCATAAATCGGTCATAAAATCCCTTTTTTTTGTGCTGATTAAAATCAAAGTTTTGAATTATCTTCAATTCGTGTATCATTTTGTTCTTTTGTTTTCTAAATGACAATAAAACTGTAAACTATTTAATGAATTAAATAAATAATAAAATCTAAATTCTGCCCATTTTTCTATTTCGTATTTCTAAAATTGAAATTAAAAACATTTTCCCCAAAACCTACTTCAATTCAAAACCTATTTGAAGTTTACAGTCAGCATTTAATAGTAAATAAAAAACAAATGGTGCTTTGCAAACAATGTTAGTCTCACAAAATTTGTCCCTCCTTGCAAAAAGATTAGACACCCCTGCCTCTGCCAAACGACGTATTTTGTATAATTTAACTCTATATAAGTGCAGGTATTCTCACTATATATGTGTATTTCTGACCTGTATCTAAAATTGTTAGGCTTCCTTTGTTTTTTTTTAATGAATTAATTTTGACTGAATATAACTTGGTATGTTTTGACTTCTGAATATTTAAAAAAAAAGTGATTTATCAGCATCCAGATTTGTGGACCATCTGTGAGAGTTGGCATTTGTAATCAGTGCCTTGATTAAGCCATGAAATAAAAAGAAGCGAGTGCTTATCATTTAAAAGCACTTCTCTGTTATGCATGAAACAAAGTCGCCGCCATTACCAGATACATCTGATCCTCACATGAACGTGCAGCAGCGATTTAACATAGCGGCTCCCTGTCAAACACATCTATGTGCAAACGGCAGGAAAAGAAGCAACAACCCACCCCGTATGAATCATAATCTTCCACTATGAGCTGGTGAGTCAGTACCACGGCGCACACTTCACCTACCCTGGCTCGAGCACCCTCTCCTCTTTCCGGGGTTATACACCAAAAGCAGATTGTGATGCCATGCCACCCGGCGTTATACCTATCATAATAACCATCCTAAAAATCAGATTGAATGTAGTGTTCTGATATACATTGCAGCTTTTAAATAGTGCATTCAAATAAAAAAAGGAGAACGAATGGGACACAGATGCCTCATTTTCCTCCTGCGTCTTTGCTAAAGCCTGCACATGTGAACAGAATATGAATGACCCAACGCCATATTCGAGCAAAAGTAACGCTAAGTGGAGCAACAGAGGGGGGCTGTGTGTGTGTATGTGTGTGTGTGTGTGTGGGGGGGGGGATTAAAATTCGGCCAGCACGTTCTGGCCCAGCCAATACTAAGCAGGCTTCAGCTCAGCTAATAACGGAATACAGCGAGTAAATGATGGACAATCCAGCAGCTAGGCGTGTAGATAAATACAAAGATGGACAGACAGTATCAGGAGAGAAGGATGATTGATTATTCGATGAGTTGAAGTGGTAGGGAACAGCAAACAAACTCCAGGAGATGTCAGGTAGTCTGGTGTAGGTTGTACCTTCATCATCATTGACATCACGTAGCCTCCCAGTTAAGAGCACCCCGAGGGTTCTTCGGTTATCGTAGAATTTACGATTGTATTATTATGCTTCTAAGTGAAAGTAATTAAAACCAGCTAGAGGGTGGCATATGGGAATGTTCCAAAAGAAATCGTCTAATGGACGTTTTGCTTGCTAATGTTGTGTAGGTACATAGACAACCAGAACACATTAAGTTCATCAAAGGACGTTTTTGTGTTTTGTTCGTGTGAGGGATATTTCGATTGATCTTTGATTGATTGGTTCTTAATAGCCTCCATAAAGTTTAGAATAAAATCACCAGAACCCTTGTCACCATGATCTAACTAGAATTTTTATCGACCTTACAAACGAATGTCCGAACTCTAGATAAAGATAAAACCCAGCACAACACAGAAGGTTGCCAAGTATGATCCGTCCTGGTATGTGTTTGAAGTTTGGGCTTGACGTACAGTGAAACCTTGAATCCTTAAAATGTTCTGAAACCTGATTTGTGCCTCGAATTCCTGAACATTTACAAGTGAGCCAGTAATCAGGAGGGCCAACTAGAACTTCCATGGGTGCCACAGATTGACCTGACGGAACCGGTGGATACCGAACGGCTCTAATGTGGCATGTATCAGGTTCTGAGTGAAAACCAAGATGGGACCTTCAAGGGTGCCAAAGGATTTGGGGATGGACCAACTTTTGAGGGAAACTGATGGGGACTTAATCTAGATATAACCTACAGAAGTGCGTTCTAGTTGGGAATACCTTAGACAATGGTTATTCGGATGATGATGATGATGATGATTGATTGATAGATGATTAGATGATTTCATATCTAGCATTAATGCTGTCGTTTCTTTAGATTGTTGATTAGACTAATCTTGATAGAAGTGCTACTTGAACAGATTTACCTACTTACACATTTTCTTCTCTCTTTGGGAATATTGTAAATGATGGATGGCAGAACAGACAGATGATCCTGCAGTCTCACCAGGCTCAAGTTATGGTTGCTTAATAAGCAAAGCAACAGCCCATAATTACAAATCCAAAGAGTTAAAAACAAAAAACAAATCTTTCACCTTTTTGGCGCAATTGTTCAATGTTCGAGGCTATCCACGCAGTATATCCACCACATGAACATCCACATCCACACGGCGAGTATGTACGTGTGACAGGAACATCAGGTTATTCCGAATCAGATACCGATTATCAGACAGGTCCTGGTGGATTTGCATGGGAGATCCATCCATCTATGCATGCATCCATCCATCCATGCATCCATCCATCCATCCCCGAACCCACAGTTTAACATGCTGAGCTGTCTGCGACACCAAATGCCTCGAATCAGCTTCCAATTGCAAACGATTCCACCCCCTATTCCTCTTCCTCCCCCCAAAAAGAAAAGAATATGTCGATTATTTGTCGCAAATCAATGAATCAACGAACGATTCCATCCCGACGTGACGCGCAGACGCGCAACTTCAAGTTCCATCCGAAATGTCAATTCGTTCCTCCATCCTCAGTGGAAACGCATCACTGTCGAACCCTCCACCTCCCGACAGCACCCGCGTGCTCTGTGCTCGCTAATAATAATAATAAATACAACAATAACGGGAGAAAAAAACACCCTAAATAGAAGAGGATTGAAGATCCAATCGTTCGGATCCAAGCCGCAGCAGCGCTACAGACGCGCATTAAGATCTGCAGCAGCGCCTCCGACGCGCGGTGCCTGGGTTGCCAAATCGCAGCTCCCTCCCTGAAAAAAGCCCCCCCCCCCCCCCCCCCCTTTCACATTATTAATCCTTTCCTGTTCACCCCCCAAAAAGGTCGATTTCCATTTCGGTTCACGTGTGCTGAAACAGTTACGTTTACATTTACATTATTTATCCAAAGCGAGTCGTTGAGGTTTACTCAGGGGACCAATAGTGGCAACTTAATGTTAACAGGGCTTGAACAGACGACCTTCTTATCTCTCGGCCAGTACCGTAAACGATAAGTGATCACTTCCCACGGTTCACGTAGATAAGTGCATTCTAACTTCAGTCATACAGTCTATGTCAGCTGGTTTGGAATGAATAGGAGAAGGAGTGCATTCCGTCTTTGGACTTTGGGAACATCAGAGGTAGGTCTGCACACTGGAGCAGGATTCCGTGAAGTCAGGAAACACGTTTAGAGCGACTTGAGTATCCGAAGGAATTTATTCGCTTATATGTATCCAATTTTTAGGTTCTTTTAACTTGTGGCAACCCATTTCATTAAAAACAATTAGAACAGTGAGAGTAGTGAAACACACACTAGGGGGCAGCAGTGAGCACACGTGTAAGACATGAAGAGACACACCTTGGTCAATGCACTCTTCATTTCTACAGGTGATATCCAGCAGTGGTCATAATTAATCTATGACTAATTAGCATTGTACGACAGGCTAATCATTCAGAACTGAAACTATACAATGTATACGCCATAAGATGTTTAGTGGGTTTCCTCCAGGAGTCTAAAAACCTTCCTTCCACAGTCTAAAAACATGCCGCAAGATTATTCGGAGACTCTGAATCGTCCTCTAGGATGCACAAACCGTATTGTATTTGCAGTCCCAAACCCGAATAAATAAGTAGGGTTGTGTCAGGAAGGACAGCTCATGACAGATCAATAATGCAGACCAACGGTCCACTTTGGCGACCTCTTAAGGGTGCAGGCGAAAGAACAAATAAGATGTCCTTTATTTAAAAAGAAATAATATCGCAAACTTCTAAGGCACTTAAGTGCTGCAGCAGCCCACCACCACCACCACCACTGAAATGCCTGCCGGGCTTCTACACATACATAACTTGGTTATGAAGCGTCTGTAGGGGGGTAGGGTTATATACGGGAGGATGTAATATAATGATATAATGAATATAGTTTCTTATTTTTCAGAGTTTCAGAATCAGATTCTTTTAAGAACGCGACATAAAATAACTGCAGTAATTACGACAATCCAGACTGCGACAATGAAACGTGAACAGCCAGATGGAGTGAATATCAGGATTTCATATCAGGATTGAAAGGCATCAGTCTTTACAGCATTCGTCAGAAATAAAATAATAAATGTAAAGTAAAATGTAAAACAATCATGGATGAAATGGTGAGATGAAAGTAAGGTAAAAAAGATATTTGTGGTCGCTTGATGGACCTAAAACACTGGATTTAAACAGCTCACTGGACTGTTTTAATTTTATTCTCTGGAGGTTTAAGGATGCTGGAGGATGAAGCAGATACTGTTGGGATCTGACCAAATAATCCTCTTTGATCCCCAATGAATCTTTGTTTATTGATATTGATGAGGCAAATTAATCCAGTAAATTCAATAGATTTTATTGCCAGTCGATGTGAGAAAAATGCTGCAATTAAACTGGTACCAGGGTTGGAGGACCTTCAGCTCACTTCAAGCATCTGCTCATTGCCTCGCCTAAGAAGGCCTCGACCCTTTTTTATCCCTTTTTCTGTCCTTTGCCTTCTAGACCAGTCTGAACCGGTTTCTAGGGTGTTGCCCTGGGCAGTTAAGAGGTCAGGGGTTTCTGGTCAGCTATCCTGACAACTCCAAATAAGGGAAGGTTTTAACTGGGCACATCTTGAGGAATGTCGAACAGCTCAATGTGCATTGTGCATTATTAGCTTTCCCCCCCAATAATAGGTGAATTTTCCCAATAATACTATTATGTTAAGTTCACAATACACGACTCCACGAATCTTCGAGTCGCTGTACGGTTCATGCGACATGACTGGCAATAATAAGAGTAATAATAATAATAATCGGGAGTATTTAAAATCAATGGCTTTCACAATACACGACTTGTGAGAAAACACGAGGAAGTGAAGAGATGAATGATTACAGAATCATAATCATAATCAGGATCAGGTTAATTGGCCAAGTATGTGAGTACACACGAGGAATTTTGGTTCCGGCTGATTGTGTCTCTCTGGAACAATCCGGCTAAACAAACAAATTACAATCTGCAAATCAGCAATACACAAGAACGCTCGAGTCAAAATATATAAACTATGTTATATAAGAGTAAATGCAAAAAGCCTGGATGTGTGTAATATGTTATGTACAATATTCAGTGACTGTTGTATTGTCTGTACATTTTTGCAGTGGTACACAATATGTGTTATTATATTATGTCCAAATTGTGTGCAACGTAAAATCTCTCTGTTTCTCTCTCTATAGATTGTGAGGTTAATATAAACACTGCCTGACTAAAAAACAGACCACACACTTTATTACTTTGCTGTACTCTCACTATATTTATTTCTGTATTATTATGTATTCCACCCCCCCCCCTCCCCCCCACACACACAAGTACTGATGATGGGAGATAACCTTTTAATATCGTCCTAATATAGTACAGCTTATAATAAAGTCTGAATATAGTACACATCCTAATATAGTCCTAATAGTACACATCCCAATATAGTCCTAATATACTACACCTCCTAATATAGTCCTAATATAGTACATATCCTAATATAGTTTTAATATAGTACACATCCATCAGCTACAGGCCATTATTATAATAACAATTGATAAACAATCGTTTGCTCGCTATTGCATTACCATTATCGCTT
>JAOTRQ010060373.1:0-13667 GCA_028565875.1 Hoplisoma paleatum
AAAGTCACTTGGTAGTGCATGGGCAGAGTGATACCATTTTAGTGCAAGTGTTATCAAGACTATAAGTACGGTATAAGTAACCGGTTCATACCAATTCTTGTCTTTTATCGTCATCTGTTGCTTCATCTGTAAGCTGTGCAAAGAGGTCAGTTAAAAACTTCTCATCATCCTGAAAAAAGGAATTAAAGCAGAGAATTCATTGAGGCTCATCGTCAGACTGACAATGTAATTGAACACATGCATTTACTTTTGCATTACAAATGAAAAACAAACTCAATAATAAATTTCAAAAGTAAATCAGTATCCAAGTACTCTAGCACATCTTTACAGATCACTCAATAAACAAAACATACTATTAATTACAGGGATTTAAATAAATAATTAAGAACCAGTCAGTGATCTCAGGATAATAATAATAGTTTGTTTATTCAACTTTTTTAGACATTCATGGTTAGACAGTGACGTTACTGATCACAGAAGATTAATTTACTCTAGCATATAGAATTGTAAAAGACTACAATAATACATATTTACCTATTATACAGTGAAACTGAGGCTTACAAGTTTAATTGGTTCCGTGTTACAGCTCGTTTCTCAATTTGCTCGTTTACATCAATTCAAATTTCCCCATTATTAATTTAAGCATTATTATTTCGTTCCAGCACAATTTTTTTACTTTAACAAATAATGTACAGTATAATACATAATAAAAGACTAAAGGCTGGTTTTATTTATGTTCAAGATCAAATAAAGATGCCAAGATTCAATTTGTACTTCATCGCTTAACTTACACGTTTTATACTTAAAATCTTGGAACATTAAATTACACACAATCGCTAAACTACATTGCTACTTTATTTTTGTTTTACTTCACCTAAATCAATTGAACTACAGACATTTGTTGATTACACGTCAAGAAAACCTTGAACGCTCACTGGGCAACCTAGTGGCGGGAGTCATAGGTTTGATAAAATATGTCTCTGGCTAGTTCACAACCCATAACATTAAGCGATCGCTACAATATATTACATATATTGTCATTTTCTAATTTACACCAATGCAAGTGTGATTTTAAAAAGAATAGCGACAAAAAAATTAATGCGGCTCACTGCTAAGTGTCACTATAATGAGCTATTTTTAGAACAGGCCCGCGGGTCCTTGCGAGCGACCTGGTGCAACACGTTGGTGACACCTGCACTAGGATGTCTACTCGTCTGTAGTGTAGACTACTACAAGAAAGTTACCCTTCAACTGACAAGTAATATTACAGTTAATCATAATTATTCTCTAATCTACTTTTTTATTTATTTTATTTAGCTTGGTATAGGCGAGCATTATGACATAGTGGTTAAACCTCTCGTCTCATGGACGATTCCCAGATATGGCAATCCGCGCATGTTCTCCCCTTGTTCATGGGGGTCCTCTAGATACTCAAGTTTCCACCCATAATCCAAAGACATGCTGTAAGATTAATCAGATACTGTGCTGGTGTGTTTAATAAATGCTACCTTTAACCGACAAATTTTGCTTTTTGAACTGTTGTCAACATCTGTCACCAAACTAAAATTATAGTTCGTAAATTACTTTTGGAGACTATGGAAGTGTTTATTTCCTTTGACTTAAGCTATTATGGCATCAACAGAGCCAAGTTTAGAACACAGATCACATGACAAGCAAACACTGAAGGACAAGTGATGACAGCTTACAAACTCTTGTGGCGCTGCTTATTAGTTGTTTATTTGTTTGGATTAACTAGTGTTACCTTTAATACTGAGCTGTTTGCTCTGCAGTTTAAAACAGAGCAACAGAGTAAAAAAAAAAGATTAAAACAGCATTAACAATAGAGTAAAAACAGAGAACATGCATAGAAAAAAAACTAAAATATGTTGGAGAGACTGCGCTAAAAAAACAAACAGAAGACACTGAAAACATGTTTGAACAGTCAGGTAGCCTAGTGGGTAGAGCGTTGGGCTAGGAACCCAAAGGTTGAAGGTTCAAATCCAGGCTCTGCTACACGATGCCACTGTTGGGTCCTTGAGCAAGACCCTTAACCCTGTCTGCTGGGGTGCTCAACATTGGCTGACACTGCGCTCTGACCCCAACTTCCAGACAAGTTGGGATATGCAAAGGGAAACATTTTGTTGTACTGTACATCTGTATATGTGTAATGACAAAATTTGAATTTGAAAAAATAAGATGTTAAGGTATGCCAAAGGATAGCACATGTAACACTAATATAATACTAATCTACTCTGGCACAGGGACCGCCATATCTGGTCATCAGACCTAGAACCTTCCTCCTAGTGTAACACTTATCCTACGTGCCACCCTAAACTAAACTACAAATACAATGTATGTAAGACAAAGGTAATTCAGCCTCATTTGACTGTAAGCATCATTAATATCATACTCCTGCAGTGAATAAGGTTTATTATTTTCCCCAGCCACTGTTCCATGTATATTTTAATAGGTAACAAAAACAATGAGAACCTTAGAAGCCCCGTCACTACTTTTTTTTTTATTATATTTTTTTTTTAATTGTAACACGCCACTGTGAACCCGGTCCTCTGCAGGAGATGCACCTCCAAATCTTTCTAACAATGCAAACGAGACAGACCGCAAAGACTTGTAATGCAGACCACAAGGGAAAGCAATGTAGCTATCAATGATGGAGTGTGTACGATTTTATTTAAAGTAGTCGCTTCCTGCATATGGCAGTGCCTTAGTGTCTTGATGCTCACGATGTTTTGTTTAAAAGCAATCGTTGTTATATACAAAACAGCTAAAATTTACAATGACGGCACATCTGGAAAGTAAACAAACATGAACAAAACCCTCAGTGGTGCAAATAGTACTTGATACATACTTCATTTATGGTAAGACAAGTTAGTGAGACCTACCTGTAGCATGCCGACAATCTCCACCTTGTTAAAAAAGATGAACGAGTGCAGGGTGGACAGCATGTTCTCCTCAAACACAGAGGGCGTCGGAAGCACCATGTCCTGTATGTACTGCACACGATAGGTCTGGTGGATCTTCTGCCTTAGCTCAGGGTCCGTAATGGGTATGACCTCCTTGAAGCGTGCCGTGGTGGTAAGGAATTCGCGATGACGCCGTGGTTGTGGCAGTGCTGGGTCGAATTCCAAGCACCCGATCACGTCCATGATGCATTCGTCTGAAAACATGACCTCAAAAAGTGCTGTACGGTTCAGCAGAAAAATCCCCTTTATGACGTCGTACAGGTGGTGTAGCCCTTCACGGTTTTCCAGGTCCTCGCACACACGGAACAGCTCCAGCAGCTTTCGGATGTAGCCCTCGTTTTCCAGCGCCAGCGCTAGTTTTTCACGCCGCAGTGGTGACGGCAGTGATGATGCCACCAGTTCGGCTACCTCTTCCAGCCGTAAAAGCTCGCATGGTGGAAGTTCCAAGCCTGGTGAGGACATGTCTTCGAATCGTTCCTCCTCTGACTCATCTATTATCTCCTGGGTGATATCCACCGATGGGTCCTTACCTTGAACCTAAGCATGGGGGGAAAAAAACACAAAACGGAACAAGTTAGAAAAAGGAACCACGTTTTTCTCCAAATTCCTTATCAATCCAATTAAATCTCGTTTAGAGCTGAACATAAGCATTGCTGACTAGTTGTTTGTTTATTGGGAGTTAATTCATGACAGAAACCAGTAACTTATTACATATATTTTATCAGCACATAAGTCATGGACAATTTTGTATCCCTAATTTACAGACACACAAACAAACTCCACACAGAAAAAACCCAGACCGCCCACCGAGAAATCAAACCGCTATCTGAACCTTCTTCTTGTGAGGCAACAGTGTCATTTACTTAGCCACCACAATCACTAAGTGAACAATCACATCCCTACTTCTGACAAATAAAAAGCATAGCTAATACCTTTTGATATGTGTGCAGTAGTCAAATGCATATTTGCACCTGAACAAAGTGGGATCGTATGAACACAAGCATGGAGAATCATGTACTGATTCCAGACACCACTGACCAACCAGCAGAGGTCGTAATTGCATCAGTTACGAAAAATCCTCTGACAATCATTGTCCATAAACGAGCTCAACCGGGCTATTCCAACATATCAAAGTCCAAAACGTTCGTAAACAAAAATTAGCAATGTGTCCTTACAATAGTGTGTTTGCGTTGTCTCTAAAGGCCCTTTTCCTAGAGTTACAACAACCAACAGTAATGTAATTGATCATTAATAACATAAAGACAGACTACTGACATTTGGTGGCTTAATAAATGGATACTGCAGACCAGCAAAACAACTTAGTATCAAACAATACAAAACTTTGTGGAACTGGAAGGATGTCGTGGATAATTTAAGTACATTGTTTTATACACCGTTTACATTCACAACAGAAAAGGTAATCACTAGCAATAACTAATCACTTGTTGCAAAATCAACATACCTCACCTCATTTGCATGTGCTTAGACGGTGTATGTATACATGGGAAGAACACCAAGACCACTCCTGTTGAGACGACCCCATGACCTTCCTGCTGTGTACTGAGTGTGCCACCACACTGCCCAATTAATACAAGTTCTGAGACTTTGTACCATCATTTTCTTCATAAATTCTCAAGGTGTCAAAATAAAAATATACCTTCCGAGTTTCCGGCTACAAAACATTCAACTAAAAGCCACCTGCAAGTTTAGTTATTAACAGTTTTTTAAATGTGTTTATCACATTGTTCAGTTAAGTTTTTAAATATTTTATAAATATAAAAATAAAAACGTACATAATTTATAAAAAAATATTACAAAATGAAAAACAAAATATACTGACAACAGCGAGGCTCAAACAGCATTGTTTGTGTCAATGCATATTTAAATCACCTGGCATATTTTCTCCCAAATCTCGTCACAACCAGCTTTCTCCTGAAAACTAAGGGCGAGGTCATAGTTTTCAGCTTCAGACCAGACAATCAACGTGTCCTGAGGGGGAAAAGGGAGAAAAAAACATTAAACAATATATAAACTAAAATTAATGGCTATGTTGTTTAGGTGTGTGATATCAAGCCACTGACTTCGTTTGTAATTGTAGTGTCCCGGTTTAAATATTGTACATAGTTGCGTACACACACACACGTACTCGCGCGCACACACACGTTTTAGTGTAGCAGCAGTAACCATGGCAACTAAGCATTAAATGTGCAGGGAAACAATTAGTGTCCTTATACTGGAAGCATCTAACCAAAACAAGTCATAATAAAGTTTTGTGGTCTCGACACATGGTCACTAGAATCCTGTGAAATCGCTAATCTGTTTCGTTGAAATAAAATTAAAAAGAATACATTTTCAGTTTTTTGGTAAATCGCCAAAAATATAAACATCGCAAAATGGCCCTGAAATAATGTGATATTTTATATTGCATATTGTGTTTATATTGCATAACCCTGGACAGATTTTCTGTAAAACGGTAGTAGTCTGACTTGTTAACAGTGTTTGTGAAGGTTCAGACATATATGACAAACACATATTTACATCAAACATCATTACATAATTTTAATTAGTTCCATTTACAGACAACTTAATATTTCCAATTTACCTCATGTTCTGGGACTGTGGGAAAAGTAAGACGTACAAAGAAAACATACAAACCGCAAACAAAGCACACGAGATTAAACCTAGGAGCTTCTTGCTTCTTTTTAACAATGTAATGCAAAAAAGTAATAAACTATAATAATTTATATAAACCCAGTGCACTTCTGGACAAGTGAGTTGCTCTTCAACGTGTTTATTTTTAGCTTGATTAAGATGAAGTAAAATATATAGTTCAGGAATGAATGTGTCTGTGCATTATGTAGTTTATTCTTAACGGTCTATTTATCTACAAGCATAATTTCATCTACTTAATTTCATCCACAGCTTAACAAAAGCAGAAAGCAATCGATTTACACCTATAGAAAAATCAATGCTGAAATTAAACAAATTTTTATTATTGTTTCGCAGGGCAGTCTAGCTGGGAATCCACTAACTCAGGTAATCTAAATCAAGCATGTTTAAGAAAGTTAATCATCACATTGTTTTGGACTCTGGCCCTAAAAGACAGAGCTGTGTATCCAATCCAACTCTTACGTGCTTGCATTTAAAGTGTGTTTCGAAAAATGAGGAATTCAAAATTTTATTGAAAAATAAAACAAACATCACCTGTTGCTTTTGATAAGCCGTATTGGGGTTGATTTTAGACTCCAGCAAGAGAGACCCTGTAAGAAAAGACAGTAATTATAATTCTTTTCAAAGCAAGAAACAAATAGAGTCTGTTTATTTACAACAATAAATCCATCCTGAGCCTAAAATTATAAAGTTCAACTGTATAAAGACTTGTGAAGAAGGCATTTATCTATAAACTATCCACAACGTGACAATTCACGATACTGGGTTCGCATTAAATACGTTTTCCTGGTTATTTAAAATACTGAAAGCCAGATAAGAACAAAGTCTGTGTATATATCTATTTTAAATATAAACTAATGTATATGTGATGATCTTTTGTTTAAACAATGACTGCCCTTTCATTTTTGATGTAGGCACAAACGATTTGAAATGAAGCCCGATTTGACCATTTGGTGAATAGCTGCAGCGCCCTCTGCTGTTTAAAGTAAATAATAATTCATTAATCCTGGTTTAAAAGGTGAATTAATTCCTAAATTAATTCATGGTGAATTAGAATGCCATAAAACGTGAATAGTAAATGTGTATATTATAAAACGACTAAAATAAAGAAAATTATTTGCACGTATTTTGGAGGCAATTATATCAGAAGTACTTTGGTTTTTGACAGCAATCGAGTCTTTAAAAGTTAGTTAAATAAAACAAACTTACCATCACTTTCAGCACGCACTAGCAGAGACATGCCTTTGAGTCTCTCTACATAACCAGATGATACATGTCCTGTACCTCGATCGTCCCACTGTCGGTCTTCATTTAAGGTGTAGACCTTCACCCGTCTTCGAGTGTCAGTCATCTTATTTATTAAGATTGTCTGACTTTGCTGTGATAATATTAATTCCAGAATCCCCCGAGTTAGACCCAATGAACAGATAAATGCAGCCTGGACACTCAAAGGCTACCTGTTGTCATTCCTGACGACTCGGCGTAAAGCGGTGTGTTCACATTTATCCACAACATAGTCCTGCGGTAATAATTCCGAGGTAAATGAATTCTTTTCCAGTGGAATCTAATTTGAAAAATCCATACAATTCAAACGAGGGGAAATGCGCGCTCTTCCAGCTCCGCTGTAGCTAAATGGAGCCAAACAGTACTAGTTAGCTAAGCTAACTAGCCGTCCTAGCCTAACGCAGGCTATCTGCTCGTCTTAAACATTATGTCTCCCGTTTACAGGTAGCTTCGTGTAAATAAAAATACAGAAAAAATACACAAGCAACCCGATAGCATTACTGGCCCGTTAAGGCCTCGCTGTGTCCGCGAAGTTTTGAAATCGGACGAATGTTTTCATGCTCAGCTACATTAGCTTAGCAGCAGCAGCAGTGTTGTGCCAGTGTTCCGCCATGTTCTGGCTGCGGGCTGTACCAGGGCAGAGTGTCTCTCCATATAAACACTCACATTACTGAACCAAAACGCTCCAATAATTCAACGTGTCCAGTTTTCCGGTACTAAAACCATCACCCATAAGCGCCAGCTGTAATCAAATCTGTAAAGTCTGTACCAAGAACACCGATTAGCCCAACTGTAAGTATTCGGCCATCTTGGGTCCCTTCAGAAAGCCAGCACGGGGTTTCCTTCGCTATTCACGCAGGGGCAAACCACACAATTAAAGTTACAGTATGTACAGCCAGTACTAACATTATTGTGTATTTGTTAATAAAACATTTATTTTGTCAAATATTTCTTCTTCAATTACTTTTATAGCCGTTAAACAAACTTTTGGTACATCTCTCCATTTGCAGGAGTGGTGAAGCCTAATATTGTTTTGTCAGCTAACTGAGTGGCTAATTTAGGATTTAACCAATGTTAAGAACAACATTCCCCCGAAGAGGATTGCAGAGTAAAGATTCGATTTATTTAGCCAAACCCAATGTCAAGGTTGGATCTTTTCTGTAAACGGCCATTGACCATCAACTGCTCAAAGTTAACACAAGACATATATTTAGAAAAGATTAGTTCTCTGTCTGTCCTCACGCTACAGGGGTCTGTCAGTCAACCTCTTGGGGGGGGGGGGGGGGGGGGGGGGGTGAATAGACCAAGCGAGGAAAGCAAATGGAATATTTATACTGGAAGAGGGAACGCTGAGTTCTCTTCGTTTGCATGTATTTCTAAACTGGTTCAGTTCAATGTATAAAGTGCAGGATAGTCTTATCTCACATCCTTATAAACGCTTACCAAAACATGTCTTCTGGTCAGGACCAGGGTAAATATTTTAGACTCTAATTAGTTCACAGTCTAGCAAGTTCTTGGCTTCATCTTTTCTGCAGTGTTGGGCTACGTTGACGTTTGAGTCCGGTAGGTGGCAGTAATCAGCCATGAAATAAGGCTGTGAAGAGGAAAATAAATTAACACCAAAGAACAAAAAACAAAAGGAGATGAAACTAGTAGAGACTCAAAATTTATAACAAACAAAAGCACAATCAGAATAAACTACCACCATGTCAGTCAAGAATTTAATAATGTTCATGGAATATGTAAAAAAGAAAATGCACTGGCCAGACAAAACAGAAAACAGAAAAGATCAATATAATCGTCAGAGGAGCTGAAAAGTTCTTGGGGTTTAAAGAAGGATTGTGGGAAAACATTAATAAAAGGTTGGAAACAGATGAGAGACCAAGAACACTAGGTGACAAAAAATGATAATATTACGATGGAATGCAAGAAGTTTCATCACTTACGGACAGGATTTTAAATGAAGTTGAAGTAAAACCAGATACTATACAGGACACATGGCTAAAACCATCAATAGATTTAGTTATCAATGGATATGGTGGTATAAGAAAAGACGGACAGGGTGGAATAGAATATATATTGATTGAAATATGGGGGCAAGAAGGCAAATGTAAAGTAATTCATTTTTATAATCCATGTAAAACATTAACATGTGAATTGGTGGATGAGGTGTTAGGATATCTGGAAGGGAAAATAATTTGTTGTGGGGATTTTTATGTAAATAGCACCATTTGGGGGGAAAGTAATGATAAAAAAATGGGCAGATAATTGAAGAAATAATGGAAATTTGGTATGTATTAATGACTGGAGGGGGACACGAATACATTCTTATGCCCCTCTAATCATCAATCATCACTTACAATTTTTCTGTGGTTCAATCATCACTTACTTCAATCATCACTTACTTCAATCATCACTTACAATTTTTCTGTGGGTACCAGCGCACACAAGGGTAAATGGAAACAAGAAAGCTGATAAAATAGCAAAGAAGGCAACACAAAGTGAACAGCAACACAAGTATAACTAATATAAAAAGCATTACAAAAGAAAAAAATATGAAAGAAAGGCAGAAAAGATTGGATCGAGCTAACAAAAGAATGTGGTTTTAATGGTTTAAACGAGAAGAAGGAGCTGAAAAGAAAAAAATATACTAAATTCTAAATTATACCCTTTATACAATAGAAAAACACATGAACATTGTGGAAGGAATGAAACAATAGAACATGTCATAATGAAATGTAAACATATGACCAAGAAAGAAGACTTGTGATGAGACAGTTTTTAAAAAATTCAGGAAAGGTTTAACATAATACTGCAATAGAACCTAGAAGCCAATATATACAAAAATCCTTATACGGCTTCTGAATAAGCAAAAAATGTTTTCCAGAATTTGAGAACCTTTTTTTTAAACATAGGAATTAAACCAACTGAATCACACTCCAGACCAGTAAGTGGCGGTAACTCCAGTTTTGTGCCACCCGCTATTAAATACAAGAAGATGAAGTAAACTACGCTGTGAAGGGATGGGTATTGCACATAAACTGGTTTTTCATTTTCTGAAAGCTATTAATATGTTTGACAAAATATAATATGTATGTACGTTATATGCTTGTTTAGTCTTTATTATATTTACTTATGTATTTCTATATTATCCCATTATAGTGCTGTTTGCTTTTCGCTGGGCGCGTGATCTGGTCTGGAAGGGTGCAAAGAACAGCGGCTTCTTGAAGGACAACAAGCTACGGTTTGGGGAGGATCTTACAAAGTTGGACAAGGAGATGCGGGCTTTGCTGTGGCCACTGGTGGAACAGGCTCGAAAGGAAGGGAAAAAAGCTGTCTTTCGTGGAGCGCGAGCTTTCATTGACGGAAAGGAGATCAAAACACCAACTTAAATTCTGACTGATATCGCGGTCAAAATGTCTGCTATTATCAAACGTATATTTATATATCTAACCAAATAGGCTTGTCTGAATAATGCCTTACTAAATTTGTTGAGAGTTGTGACAAATCTTTGTTTATTCTTGTGTAACTGAGTAACTTACTTTTGATTTCTATTAATGCCAGAGGGTTGCGCAATCTTTTGAAAAGAAAAGCTTTATTTTTACTTTGTAAAGACACAAAAGCAGACTTTATTTTTTTGCAAGAATGTCATTCTTCATTAGAAGATGTATCCTTTTGGAAAACTCAATGGGGTAATGACTTATGGTGTTCTCATGGCTCTCTTCACTCTAGTGGAACAGCAATTCTTAAAGGTAGTGATAAAGGGTCAGTGATAATTACACAGTGTGATGGAAATGGACATTGGGTTATGGTATTGGTTGCTGTTAATGATGATTTTATTTTGTTATGCAATATATATGGTTATAATTCAAAATCTGCTAATACTGTGTTATATAAGGAAATTGGAAGGCATATTGAACAGATCTTAACATTGTATCCATTGAGCAAATTAATACTGGGGGGAGACTTTAACATGGTTATGGACAATCTTCAAGACAGAAATCCTCCTAGTTCCCGATCTGCCAATAATCCTTTACTTCAACTCTGTCAAAAGTTACATTTAATAGATATTTGGAGAGTTAAGCATCCGTCACTTAATCAATTTACATGGAATAATAAAGACTGTAGCCTTCAATCAAGGATTGATATGTGGCTTATATTGCCTGAATTAGAATCTAAAGTTAGCAAAGTTGAAATTTGCCCATCTATTCTTACGGATCATAAAATGATAAAACTTCAGATTAGGCTGGATACTGAATTTAGGCCAAAATCAACATCGTATTGGAAGCTAAATAATTTGTTGTTAGAGAATAGAGATCTGGTCTCCACAATTAATGACCTTATCGATCAGTATTGGGAAAATGCTAATAGATCGAATCAATTTTGTTTACATTGGGAATTATTAAAATACGAAATTAGATGCTCAGCAATTTGTAAAGGAAAAGAGTTAGCTGCTATGAAAAAAATTAAAATAGAAAATCTTGTTCAAAAAATATTATCCATTCAGCAAAGCCCTTCCTTTTCATCATCTCTCAGTGCAGAACTGGAAATCCTACAAATGGAGCTCAACCTTATTTATGAAGAAAAAGCCAAAGGTGCCTTTGTTAGATCAAGGCAAAAATGGTTGGAAGCTGGTGAAAAAAACAGTAAATATTTTTTTGCTCTTGAAAAAAATAAAACTCGCAATTCTTTGATCAACAAACTTAAAATTAAAGATGAAATCTCATCTGATGGATATAAAATCTCTAGATTTGTTGTTGATTTTTATAGCAACTTGTACAACAGTGGGACTGAATGTAATAGTGCAGACTTATTTAGTGTACTTAAGGATCCGGTTTTAGCAGATGAAGGTTACAATTTGGAATGCTGTAGACCATTATCACTAGAAGAAATCCAAGATAGCATTGACAGTTTGAAAAACAATAAATCACCTGGAAATGATGGCTTAACCTCTGAATTTTATAAACTTTTTAAGGATAAAATCTCTAAATTTCTTTTAGCTGTGTATGCAGAGTCCTTTGGGACTGGTGAACTGCCTCACAGTATGAAGCAAGGAATTATTATTCTGATTCCAAAACCAAAAAAAGATCATCTACTGATAGAAAATTGGCGTCCTATTACTTTACTGAATAATGATTATAAAATAATTGCTTCTGTTTTAGCTAATAGATTTAAATCAGGGCTAAATAACATTATTAGTGAATCCCAAAATGGGTTCTTAAAAGAACGCAACATTTCAAATAATATCCGTTTAGTTTTGGACCTTGTGGATTATCCAGAGTTTTTATGTAATGACCCATATATTTTGTTTTTAGATTTTCATAAAGCTTTTGACACTTTAAACCACAACTTTATTTTTGATACGATGCAATTTTTCAATTTAGGGGAGACTTTTATTAAAATGGTGAAGACTCTCTATAATGATATCAACAGCTCAGTTCAGCTGTGCAGTGGTATGTCTTCCAGATTCTGTATTAGAAGGGGTATTCGTCAAGGATGCCCAATTGCACCCTTAATTTTTATTTTGTCTACCCAGGTTCTTGCATTATTAATTGAACAAAGTCCCTTTAAGGGCATTAGTATTGGTGATGTAGAGATTAAAATTTCTCAACTTGCAGATGATACAACTTTGTTTTTAGATAACAAATCTGAAATTACCCATGCCCTTAAAGCTGTCCAAACCTTTTCAGAGTTTTCAGGTTTGTGTCTTAATCTAAACAAATGTGAACTTTTTTCCTTAAAAGATGAGAATTTAATTTCAATTGCTAATATTCCTGTAAAAAAAACAATCACATACTTGGGTATTGTCATATCTAATAATGAGAAAATTAGAAGCGAACAAAATTATGATGATATAACTGACAAGATACTTAAAAGATTTAATATTTGGTTATCTAGAGATCTATCGATACATGGCCGAGTGCTTCTTAGTAAAGCAGAAGGTCTTTCCAGGGCTGCTTATTTGTTTTCCTCATTAGAAGTCCCTAAATCAACAACTGATCTTCTAGATAGGATGCTTTTTGACTTCATATGGAGAAAGAAGGCACATTTGGTGAGAAAAGATGTACTGAAAAAGGATCTGTCAAATGGAGGGCTTAATGTGCTTGATTTTACTACTCTCAACCAAATCATGAAAATAAATTGGATTAAAAATTGCTTTAAAAATCCCAAATGTATTTGGTACGCCATCCCAAATCTAATGTTTAACAAGCTGGGTGGTCTTGATTTTTTACTCAAATGTCCATACAAAGTCTCCAAGCTTCCAGTTAAACTCTCGGCATTCCACAAGCAATCTCTTCTGAGCTGGCTTTTAATTTACAAACACAATTTTTCCCCTCACAGATTTTTATTATGGAACAATGAACATATATCCCTTAACAGAAAAACTTTATTCGTTCAGTCATTGTTTGAAAGGGGTATACATTTCATTCAGCAATTATTTAGCAAGGATGGAGTTCTTCTTTCGTTTTCAGAGTTCTGTACCGAGAGAGGTAAAATTTGTTCAGAAAGGCAATATATTAAAATTTGCAGAGCAATCCCAACTGGATATTTTTCCCTACTTAAAGGAAACTTTTGGTTTTCAGATGCCATGCTGTCCTTAGATCAGAATATACTTATAGAAGGGACTGACATATTAGATCCAAAGTTTGATAATAAATATATAAAGAGTTTAATCCGAAGAACTTTTTATTTAGACACTCCTACCTATATTTACAACGGTAGAAGGCATTT
>JAOTRQ010060384.1:0-24035 GCA_028565875.1 Hoplisoma paleatum
GAAACGCAAGTCCTTGCGAAATTCCATTGGTCCTTCGACTAGTCGACCAATGGAATTTGGCCGACTAGTAATTTTTTTGGTCGACCAACGAATAATCGATTATTTGCGGACAGCCCTACATGTTTCATTATTTATTTATCCTGTACATGGTTGCTGTTTCTCTGCCAGTCTGAGCACTGAATCCCATGAGTCTGTGTATCCAGCTGTAATATGAAATCAAGGTCGACTGAGATAAGACAAAATAGTTCTGTAATCCTGATGAAATTTTCTCTGTGTTTACAAGCCAAAGTGCCAAAAACAGTCAGCGCAAATTCCTGTGATATCTTATTTCTTATTTTCCACTGCTGAAACCATAAAAGCTGTTGCCGTGAGACCGAGGATTTAGAGATGATACCGGCGTGGTTATATGTGAGTGGACATGTCTATGTTGAGGTCACTCCCCTCTTCCCCAATACGCCACAAGTGACAGGTTTGAGGAGCTTGAAAATACTTTTAAACTGATTAGTTACAAAGTCGATTTCAAGTCGATTTGTTTACATGACTTGCAAAAAGTTCTGGGTTTGATTCCCAAGTCTGCGTCCAGGTTCCTATACAAGCTGTGATTGGCTTATCTAAGTGATGGCGAGATTCTTCATAAGCGCTGCAGTTACGACCTCTGCTGGTGCATGACTCACTCTCTCATGCGTCTCGGTACGAATGTGCTACAGCACTAGAGGTGTTAGAGAACAGAGATACCCCCCCCCCTCCCAAACTAACAAATTCCATTTTTTTTATTTGCTTTTGGCATGTTATCAGTTTGGATATGGGCCTTTTATTACTTTACACCGGCCTGCGGTGGACACCTACACTTTAATCACAATGCTGATCACTAGTACGCTTTTTAGAATCCCACATGCATTATAACGCTCAACTCTGCTGTACTAACCTCATGCTCATGCCCGGCTATGCGTCAGTTCTGTGTGTGTCCATGTTTTGTTTTGAGAGTGCTCTTGTAACGCACTGCTTTCCTATTGCTTTGTGTGTGTTTATTTTTTCTGTTAGCTGGACTCCCATTCGCATTTTTCACACTGCAACACACACCGTTCAGTCGAGGATTTTTCTGTAACGATGAAACGATCAAGTACCCACTAAAGGACGACACCATTTCCTATGAGTTGTTAGGAGGAGTAATGATCCCGGTCGTGCTGATCACTGTAAGTGCTCTGGCTTTTGTTCTCTGCTTTTCTGTTCCCTCCTCCTCCTCCTCCCTGTGTGTCTCTGTATAATGCCACAGCCTCAGTGATGTAGGTTTGAATCCCTGTGCTTTTTGCTCTTCACAGTAAAATGTAAACTTGTTTGTATTCGTGGAATTTCTCAGCAACAGAGACCAATGAACTAACTAGGGAAACATGATTTCTACTCCAATTCATTCACACCAATTTAGTTTGTTGCTTTATTGTTCATTTATTAGGATTTTATCATCATATTTACACTTTCCATTCATACACAAAGTTCCATTCATGACCGAGACACAATATTATAAAGAGGATTTGGAAGGTGGCCGGTTTGATTCCAAGAGTAAGAAGGTCAGGACTGGAGTGCCCTTGCGCAAGGCACTAAACCCCTAACTGCTAAAAAAAAAAGCACTATGGTGAAATAATATTCTATATTGTAAAAAAATTATAACTGAAAATGCTACATTCATAAGGTCCTTCCTAGCTTAAGCTTATATAAATAACGTCACAGACTGTAAAATGAGATGTTTTCCATGTATTATGCAAATTTAGTTTAGCTTCTTTTGTGTAGCTCTCAAGGACCTAACAGCACCGTTTTCAGAATCCGCTGCGACTGATTCCTGATCTTTACACAAACTGAGCAGCTGAGATCTCACATGGATGGAAAGAATGTTTTTTTTCTTCCAAACTGCTCACCCTCAACCTACAGCAGCACATTTCTCCATATCTGTAGAGGGAAAATATTTTCATCATTGTTGTTAATCGGGTCATTCATTTTGTACTAACCCCATTTATGAAGACGTTGAGACCTGAATAGGTCTTTGTTTTTATTCTTTGTGAACTGAGAATTGTCCTGTTCTTTTAGAATTTAAAACACCACTACAATTTTAACCCAATCCGTGCAGTAAAATACATATTTAAGTCCAGCACCTTAGATCTCTTTTGGACAATAGAAGCACCTGCACTGTGCATTTAAAATGGCCCAGTGTGTAAAGAAATGCTGTTAAACTAGTCATTTATTAAAATTGAAATCAAATCAACTAGTCAAGCTGGAAAATGGAGGTTTAGCTGTTCTTCTCCGGGGTCCAATGGTGACTTAATCCTATTTATACACAAACAAGAAAGAATTGTAGAAAAAAACTGATGTAATGGCTCTGATTGCTGCTGGACCAAATTTTGTCCTCTCCTGCTTTCTATCTGCTGAGTTGACTTCCTCTGTGATAGACAAGTGATATTCAGTATTTAAGATAGATCATTTTCCCTCTTCAGAAGCTTGTTTATCTGTTTTCTGTCCCTTTTTCCTGCTGTAGATGATCGTGGGCGAGTGTCTCTCCATTTATTTCGATCGTATCAGGTCTAAGTCCTCGATCAGCAACAGATACGTGGCCTGCGTCTACAAGGCGGTGGGGACCTTCCTGTTCGGTGCGGCCATGAGCCAGTCCCTCACCGACATCGGCAAGTACTCCATCGGCCGGCTGCGTCCTCATTTCCTGGACGTTTGTAAGCCTGATTGGAAGCTGATTGACTGCTCGGGCGGAGCTTATATCGAGAACTTCACCTGCACTGGCGACATGAAGAAGGTCAACGAGGCCCGGTGAGAACTTTCTTTTTTAGCCTACATTTATTTAGTTTCCCATAAAAGTCTCTCAAGAAGAGTGGATGCTACAATAGCTGCAAGTCGAGCAAGAGCTCACAACGAGGGCCTTTCTCAAGGACCAAACAGTGTCAAGCTGGCAGAGCTTGAACTAGTGACTTTGTAATTACGTCCAGTAACAGAATTTAATATACTTTTTAATATAAGTTTTTTTTACACAATGTAATTATTCCTCCACATGCTGTGAAACACACATTTACACACACTAGTAAACACACGTGCCCAGAGCGATGGGCAGCCCTAGCCACAGCATCCTGGAAGCTGTTAGGTTTTAGGTGCCTTGCTCAAGGGCACTTTGGTCGTGACATGTCAGCTTTGGGAATCGAACCAGCAAGCTTCCAATCACATTGCTTCCTAACCACCAGACTAAGGCTGCCAATATATGTTTTATTCACTTATTTAAATGTTTTTTGGATGTTATATTGGAAAAGTAAATCAAATCACCATTCGTTGTTTTTGGACTATACATATAGTGAATTTAGCACTTACATATTTCGGACCCTCAGATGGCTCGGTGAGCGCTCTGCTAGACTTTATGTTCGGCTTCAGTGTGAAATTTGACAGCATTTCCAAACTTCTTCTCTTTGACCACATCAAAGTGTGTGTTTTCCAGACGGGCGTTTTGAGTTTAAGTTGAAACCCTTTCAGATCGTTCTTACACACTTACACCTGATATCTGATACATGAACCGGCCAGCAAAATTACAGACCCTTGAGTGACCTTAATAGTGTAATAGCACAGGATCAAACTTCAGAGGAACTGCACAGTCACTGAGATGCGATCTGATTAACCAGTATCCAATTAACACTGCCGGGTCGACTTTCAGAAGGGTGTGTGTGTGTGTGTGTGTTTAGGTTTTGTGTTGAGGCTGTGGTTTAGACACACTTTGGTTCACTCTGGTCATGTGGTGAGTTCTGAAGACACACACACACAAGCCAAGATTTTTGGGTCGGATTCAAGGCCGATGGAAATGTTCCCCTAGAATGTTCCCCTAAAAGGTTCACATTAGTATCGGGCGTGGTTCCTGTCTGATAGACTCGCCCTAGGAGACTAATCCATTAATAGAATAAATAAAGCAATGGGGGACCTTAGAAAAGCCAAAAATAATCATGAACCGCCTTCGATAAACGATACCACGGTCATGTGACCTCACTGAGACGCTGAAATCTAAACATTTAGAGTTCTAAAGATTCTTCTGTGCTAAAGTCGTCACAAATGGTTATTAGATCAATCAAACAAACACAACCTTTGAACTTTTCACCCTGTAACAGCATTAAAAGATAAACACATGATCGCTATGCATACACAATGGCATTTGTCCCTATACACTTTTTAAAACCAGTTGTCTCCTACATGTTCTTCTACATGTTCCAACACTGACTGTGAGTGTTGTTACTGAAATGCGGAGGTGGTGTTTTTTACATTTACATTTCTGCTTTTACCAGATGCTTTTTCAAGTTGAATAAAATGTCAGCACTCGAGGGCCGTTTAAATGATCAACAGTGAGAATTTGACGATGTTATGCCTTGAACTGGCAACCTTCTGATGTAATTTAATAAAAAATTAAAGACCTGAATGCATGATTTAAAATAAAACAATGTCTTGCATCCTCGGACACTGTCTCTTAATTCCTTCTGTTTTGCATCGACTCTGCGTGCTGTAACCTGATCAGTCATGACGGCTCATACATCAGAGCACTCATGTGGCACAGTGCCAGGCTGGACGAGGCTTTCAGCGAGATGAAGAGAAGCCACGTTTATGACAACATGCATTGTTGTTGGACTGCGGGATCTTCGGGTGGAGCCACTCGGGCCTGATGAAAACAATGTGGGCAGTGGGTATCATTAACTCCCTGCCCCTGTAACACTAGTAACCATGACTTTGTTTTTGTTGTTCTGATCTCGGGGTGGAGTACCATCGTCCTTCATGTGGAGAACATGTGTTGATTGATGACATGGCAAGAATATGGGAAGGGCATGATGGATGCAAAAAAAAGGAAATAATCAAGCTTTTTTTTCAGTCGTGCAATTCCTAAGTCAGCCATGTCACTTCTTTGTAAAGTTATTTTAAGTTTGTTTTTTAACCCACTTGTAGTGACTTTCCTTTCTCAAGTAATCATTCAGAAGCATTGTGTTGGTTTTTATTTGTCCGGAAAAAAAGAACTTGCTCTAAAGTGACTGGCTGTTGAGTTTAAAATTAAAATTGTAATTATTATTATTGTTTTCATTTTGTTGATGTGCTGATGTGATCAGTGGAGTGATCTTTCACAGTGCAAGTGACGAAACGTTTAAGATGATGTTATGGTAGTGTGACCACACTGGAACGTGTATTGTTGTGTTTGGATGGTGGGGCTGAAAATGTCCAGGGTCTGAAAGCTTTTGCTTCAGCAGAAGACCAATAAACAAGTGCAATAGTGTGTCATTAAACAAGCATTGACCTTTCACCCCTTACATTAGTGCGTGAACACTGGTTAAAATGGAGCAACCGTTGCCTGTTGGTTAAAGAACTGGGCTTGTGATCAGAAGGTTGCCGGTTCGATTCTAAGGGCTGACTGATCACGAATGACGTGCCCTCGAGCAAAGTACTGAACCCTGAAGTTCTCTGTGGGTTCTGTTGCTAGGGCTGCTCACTGTGCCATGCATGAGGAGTGAAGTACTAGATTCATAACCAGAAGGTTGTCGGTTTAATTGCCACCATGACTAGCTCACCTAATATCAGGATCATCATTGCTGCTGTGCTTTAGTTTCTAAAATGTATTTTTATCTCACTGTGTATGTGTGTGTTTGTTTTGCAGGCTGTCATTCTACTCTGGACACTCCTCCTTCTCCATGTATTGTATGCTCTTCCTGGCTGTAGGTTTCTATTTTTAACTCCACACATAACAAACCTTCACCAAACAACTCTGGTTACACCCTGATAACATCCCGATTACATATGACACCACACCCCACTCCACCCAATAGTGGTGCTGGTGGTCGGGGGATACCCACAAATTCCAGATGCTGTAGAGAAAAATGAGCCATGATGAAGGCATGAAGTCTGTTTGCTTAAACAGGAGGCTGAAGTCAATCATTTAGCACAGTCATGTTCTGGTGCCTCAGTGGGTAAATTATTTTACTGGTATTGTAGTAGTTTGGTTTCCTACAATCATTATGTTGATAAAATTAATAAATCAAGAACACAAATTTCCCCACACTTCTCCTACAATCACATCATCTTGAATCGTGGCATCCTGGTCAGGGTCACAGGAATGAACAGACTCAAAGATAATCCACCCCTGGTCATCCAATGACCCCCTCGTTCCTTAGACGTCTGTATGTGGTGTAGCCGTCCACCTACACCAGCCTGTCCAGAGTGTCCGATTATAAACATCACTGGAGCGACGTGCTTACTGACTCACTAGTGCAAAAGATGCAATCATGTGTCACGCTTTTTTTTGTATACACACAATTATTGAGATTTATAGCTGTTGTTGTCCATAAACACATTTTCATAACCAGATGTTATTCCTCAGCTTTACCTGCAGGCTAGAATGAAGGACGAATGGGCTCGACTCCTGCGACCCACAATCCAGTTCTTCCTGATTGCGGCGTCCGTTTACACCGGCCTGTCCAGAGTGTCCGATTATAAACATCATTGGAGCGACGTGCTCACCGGCCTCATCCAGGGAGCCATCATGGCCTTACTTGTGGTGAGTCTGGCTTCCTAAACTCAGTAAACATTTTAGAAACGTTTACTGCCCTTGATTTACATTTCTAAGTAAAATAATTTTCTGATTGTTTTAATGGAAACTATGGTGTCCTAATCCTAGAAGGAATTGCTGATTAGGGTTGGCTTAATACTAGTTTTTCATGTTCGATACAGCATTACTTGTCGATTACAGCTCAACATGTTTCAGTATCGTACTAATGAAGGTAGCACAAAGGTGGCACAAACCGAAGATTTCCAAAATATTCTATTGAATGTGCTTAAACTTGGAAAGAAATACATTTGTACATCTATATATACATTATATTGCCAAAGTATTAAACGCATGCAGACTATTTAACACTTTGGAGCGCCTTCCTCTTCCAACATGACCGTGCACAAAGCAAAATCCATAGACATGAATAGCTGAGAGTCTGGTGTGGAAGATTTTGACTCGTCTGCACAGTCCTGACTTCAAGCTGATAGAAACACCAATGGGATGAATTAGAACAGTATGTGACCTCACAAATACACTTCTGGAAAAATAGTCAAGAATCCTCATAAACACACTCCTGAACTAAAGCTGTTCTAGATGCAAAGGGTCAACCAACGTCATGTTGAACTTTATGGATTAAAAATGGGATGTGACTTGAGCTCATAAGAGTCAAGGCAGATGAGCAAATACTTTTGGCAATATAATGTAGATGAAACAAACATTTTAATAAGTTGTGTAAATGTTGATAAAATTGTTAGTTATTTGCCCCACATCAGCAGCTATTTTGTTTTTAAGAGAGGGGGGGGGGGTCATTCTGCTATGGATTCTGGGATTACTTTACTGAATGAAGTGAGCTTCTGGTGCTAACAATTTTTAAGACAACTTAATAGGCAGATAAGGAATCTAGGAATTCGAACAGCCGACGTCTCGGGGATCACATTTTCAAACACTACTGTAGATTGGTGTTAATATAAATGAGTACCATCTCTTTAAGAGAACAACATTCGCTGCCACTAAAAAGAGCAGGAGATAAAGAACATTAATTAAGAGCAAGTAAATTTTGGCCGTCCTGTGTTTGGTAATTCGAACTGTTTATAATGAAAGTTCAGTTTAGTTCAATTTTAAAGTATTGAATGTCAGATTTGATTTGGAATTGTGTTGTAATGTTCTTCCTCCTCAGGTCTTCTTCGTGTCAGATTTCTTTAAGAAGCAGCCAGCAGTGCAGAAGGAAGTGGAGATGACTCATTCCAACCTGCAGGAGACACCGACTAATGGAAACCACTACGAGACTGCCAGCTAATGCCTTAACCCACACTGTCTGACCCGAAGGACCACTAGGGTGTAAAACCTGTGAATGTAACGCCCGGCTTTGCCCCGCTCTGCCCAGACTCAATTTCCCATGATGCCCTGAGGGCTGCTAATGCTGCTATCTACCTGCCACTGCTATTCTCGTCCATGTTTGATGCTTTAATTGCTCCGCTGCTCCCAGCCAGGACGATTTTAAGTATGGAAATAAAAGAATAAATGTCACTATACATTTTTTAATTAAAAGTTCGATAAAACTATATGTACAAACACAAATGACCATGTGCATAACGAAGAGAAAAGAAATGAAGCCATTCTTATTGTTAAACGTTAATAAATCACATTATCTCACTTTATGCTTCAGTGTCATAATGATAGAGAGAAAAAAACCCAAGAACGTTACAGGTACAGACTGGCTGCAAATACGATGTCTCGCTTGATCTTCGTTATACCTGTGAAAGAAAAATATCAATGATCACTTTTCAGTCACATCACTAATCAATCCAGGGACACCCTGAGCAAAGTTTCAAGGCAAAGTAATCCCAGCCAAATGCGTTCGTATAGACTCAAAAGGCTAGAAGATTGTAAAAATTGATAATCAACACCAACAAGATGATTTGTTATTCAGGTAAAACACTCCATGAAACGAGTTCACTGTTTAATTTATTAGGTTTAAATCCTCTCAAAACTTTCCCCCAATGAATCAGTCTCAGTTTCCAACATTTAGTGTTAAAAAGGTGTAGAAAAGTTATTTCATCCTAAACAGTGCAAAGTCATATGAACAGTCGTATAAATAGTTGCTTGTATTTTGTGCTAAATATTTAGTGAAACACAACTAATGGCCAAAGCATCTTTATCAGTGACTTTTGGGGGAAAAAATGTGAAGCAAAAACAAACACCTCCCCCTTTTTTCATCAATTCTTCATTTTCATCATTCATAATTCATGTACAAAATAGTTTTTAAAGCCAGGGAAGTGTTAGCAACAAAACTCCTGAGGGTTCAGCAATTGCCTATTATAAACTGAATATAAATGTGCAGCTAAACGCATGCAGGTACAGCATGCTCCTTAAATGGAAAACTAAGCTGCCATCATAAATCTTTTAGCATATAGAGTTACTGACTGTCCGTGCATCATTGTGTAGTGTTTTTGGGTCATGTAGAAATATTAGCAGAAGCACTTTCATAAAAGAATAGCAATAGAGATGGTGATCGTACCAAGAGCAAATTTGTTCTCCAGCTCTGTGTTTCCGATGGCCTTGGCTGCCTGACACATCTGCCTGAGCAGCTCCTCCAAACGCCTCATACAGCGAATGATGCTGCCTAACACACACACACACACACAAACAAATAACAGTAGTTGAGAGTTAAACCTCCTATTCCAAAAAAAACAACAACGAATGCATATAGTACTGGCCCTTGCCGTGCTTAAATTTTATTTTATTTGTCGCTTTCAATGTTTTAGACTGTTTACATTTCTGATGAGAAACATTTACTTATTATACAAGTTTCATTAACTCAAGTTTATATCAGTCATGGTCAATTCACTAAGATGTTTTTGGACTGTGGGAGAAAACAGAAGCACCCAATCAAACCACATGAACACAGGGAAAACTAGTCTTACCCACCTACCCTCCCTGACATTACAGACCAATTCTCAGTTCTGGGCAGTGAAACATGCATTTTTATACACACTAGGGGGCAGTAGGGAGCACATATGCCCAGCACGATGGGCAGCTCTAGCCACGACATTCAGGGAACCGTAGGGGCGTTTGATGCCTTGCTCAGGGGCACTTTAGTTGTGACCTATAACCTCTGAATCCAACCAGCAACCTTCTGATAACTAACCCAGTTCTGTAACCACCAGGCCCCTGCTGCTTTTAAAAAGAACGTCTGTGTGAATCTGTGCTCATGAGGTGTCGACTGGGGCAGGAAACATTCCTCCTTAACCAGCTGCCACGTTCTTAAAAGCATTACACCAAGATTAGTGTCCACGCCTGGCTAACACTCAAACCAGTGTTGATAAAAGGTCGGATCATGCAGAGTTAGTTACCTTCGAAGACGTCGGTCATTTTGCAGATCTGAGAGAAGGATGCTCCATTGGCCCATGTGTACACGACGTCCATGAGATGAGGCCTGAACTGATTTAGGTATGAGTCCTCGTCCACCTCTAGCTTCGCTTCGGCCGAGACCTTGGCTATGCGCTTGGCGCACTCCTGAGAAAAAAAAACGACAGATCAAATAGGATTTATATTCGAGAGTTAAAGAGGAAGAAAAGTTTTTAATGAATCAGAATAAAGTTTTGACTGTTGTTTATTTATACAACTTAGCTTGGTGGGATGGAAGGGGGGCACTGACTATCCAAATTTACTTACAATTACAACGATACACCATGGCCAAATATAATTGATTTTATGACTGAGGGTTGGTGGAAATGTGGGCTGGACTTGACATGCTTTGTTTATATGAGGACTCATATTGTACATGTCACACATCTCCAGTCATGTGAACAGCAACAAATCAGTTCTTGGTGTTCCCACCTTCAAATGAGACAATCATTGTCCATATGAGCATTTGGTTATTCATTACTAGATGGGTGATGATACAATTTACCCACAATGCAATATTTTTCACGATAAAGGTAAAGGTGTGTGTGTGTTCTTACCTGCATCTGACGGAGAGGTGCTGCTAACTGCTCTGTAAGTTTAGGCATCTCGTTGGCCTGAAGTGAGAAACCAATACCAATTGAAAAGTGTTCAGGAAACCAAAGAGAGCACAGTTCAGGGTTCAATTTAGCTGTACTATCAGCCCATCGTGCATCTACATTGGGTGGATAAAGCGCAGTGATGTACCGACACGAATTACACACAAGGATAGTGTCCAGGACGTAGCGGTGGTCAGATGCACTATACTGGTCAGGGTCACAGTGGGTACCATCAATGGTGTAGGGAAGGAAACCCACACGTTTACTCCTCACTCACACACAATCACACATGCTCGTACACACTCGCTCGACCATACGCTGATGTTTGCACGCACATACATGACCGTACAAACACACGATTGTACACATACTCTCTTATAACTCTCCTACACACATGCATACACTAATTCTGCGCACGCACACTCAAACGCGCTCCCTCTCACACACACTTTTAGAGCAGTTTTGAGCAGACTGCATATAACCTGACTGCATATCTGGTTTTGTGAAGAGATGCATGGAGAGCAAGGACTCCAGTTTCTCATCTTTAGGAATTAAGGCACAGCTGGAGACAACTCACTACAAAATGCTGAGTGGGTACAGCTGGCGCCTGTTAGGGTGGGGCGCGTCTGTGGTTTGAGGGGGTGGGGGCATCACTGGATGACAGGTGGAAACTCTCCGAGACGACAGCTGAGAGAGCAGACGAGGCAGCTGCGCGCGCACACACAGCTGTTTGTAGGGTACATTCCAGCTGAACCTGCGTCACTGCTGCTATTGTTTAAAGACCCGAGCTGATCGTGATAAAGCTTTCAGATTTCAGCAGCTTATTTATTCTGTGCTTTTGGTGAAGAAACACGAATCCTCATCACACGTGTCTCCCAACTCCCACCAGTTCTGATATGAATAAATAAAACTGCATTGCTTATACACACATTGGCATTAGTTTTATATATACACCCCAATCTGTGCAGTCTGTGCAGAATGTTCCCGCATTAGTGAACACACTCTGGAGGGCATAATGGGCAGCCCTAGCCATGGTTCCCAGAATATCAATTAGGGGTTCAGTGCCACACTCAAGGGAACTTCAGTCATAACCTGTCGACTCCAAGAACCAAACCCAGCATCCCAGATAAAAAACCCAGTTTTCGTACCACCAGGTCAAGGCTGAACCCAACACTGTCACATACGGTGAGAAATAAAGACATGAGGAAAGAACAACAAGTCTGTTGAAAAGTGGTTCTGTAGCCTTTCAAAAGTTCAAGTGTCTCTGGTGGATTCAGATTCACAGATTTATTGTCATATGCACAATGAGAAAGCAGTTTTCCATGTACAATGAAATTCTTACTTTGCTGCTCGTTAATGCCTAATGTGTGTCAGTTCTCTACAGAACAGAGGATCACTGGGTATAAACTAAGTGGCGTCACCAGCAAAAGGCACTACACACTGAACAAATAGTCTGTGAGCATTTGTGCTGCTGTTACAAACATGCAATAGCATGCTTGATGCTAGAATAAAGTTTGAGTGGTACTGATGAAAAAAACAAGACATGTATCGCACATTAATTAATTCAATTTTTTGTGTCGTCTGACCGACAACTCCAAAATGTAACCATACATCAAAACGCTCAAAACGCTGCAGACCACAAACAGGAGCACGATAGGCTTAAAACAATCGAACACACGGTTGTAAATAGTATAGCACTCTCTGTATATGGCCTTGAATAGCTGATAGATACAACGAATAATTTGATGTTCAACAAAATATGGTAAAGTCCTTTCTCGCTCTTCACTAAAACCGGAGAGGGAAAACACAAACGTGTTAAAACCCTGAGAAACTCTTGGAATCCCTGTGTGGAAGGTTACTATTTATCCACCAGATAAAACCACGATCAAGAAAGGTTGCAGATTGATTATAGGACAACGAATGGTTTTAAATATTGGATCGAAGTAAACATCATGGCAGCGCCACATACAGAGAGCGAACACACTAAGTACAAGTGGGCACGATCCATTGTTCTGATGGCTATTGTGTTCAACATTCTGGCGTGTGCTGCTACTTCTTAGACAAAAAGTTACATTTTAGAGATTCTGGGCGACGTCGACGTGATCGAGAAGTAGAAAATGGCGTTCAAAAGAATGTGGAAGAGGTGGAATAAACTTACATTCTCCTGGAAGACGAAGCAGCTGAGCAGAGCTGTAGCTTGTTCTGCCGTCAGGTCGTTAAAGAGGCCATTGAAAACCATCTCAGTCAGGAGCAGCTCATCAGCACTGCAACACACAAAGATTTAACTTGGCCATTAGAATACTACGTTTCTTCCTAATCAATGCATCAAATAGTGGCAAACTTGTCCCACCGTGGTCTACAAGATGTTACTTAGTCGATTCGTTTTTTTACGTCATGTTTTAAACTTGTTACCCAGACTGCCAAAACTAAAGAATGAACATAGAATCCTATTACAGTGAGACAAGAGTGCTACACAATGATCGGTCATGTAGAAGAAGTACATTTTGTTTTCAAATGCCTGTTAAAATGTTTCATTATTACTATTTTAGGTGGGTTGTGATGTGTTTAATCTTAATCAAGGTCCTGCAACTCCCTCCAAAGCTAAAGAAAAAACAGAAGGCAGGATAGTGGTTAACGAACAGGAAGCAGAAAGTCTGATTCAAACCGCACCACTACCATGTTGATGCTGTTAGGTTCTTGAGCAAGGCCCTTAACCTTCACTTGCTTAAAATGTGTTCGGTCATAATTGTAAGCCTTTAGATCAAAGCATCTGCTAAACACAAATGAAATTAATAAAGTCGCTGTGCACTCAATAAAAACTCTACACGCATGCTTTTGCACTTGTACACAAACAAATTTATACAAACGCTTCCTTTTTTTCCCAAATTTAGATATGCCGTCTAAATTAGGGCACTCTAGCGCTCTTGGTCACATTTACATCGCCATACTGTTTACTGAGACAAAGTCTGAGCTTCTCCAGTACCTAGAACAAACTACAACCGGCGTCTGCTTGTATCAATGAAAAAAATAAGAAATAGAAGAACCTGCTGATCTCACAGGCCACACGACCCTTCATCTCTATGACATCAGAAGAAGTAGCGAAACCGAGGCGGCGCAGCACACGCTTCCGACACTTCAGCTCGTCCATCTGCAGCACAGTCCGAGC
Organism: Hoplisoma paleatum; assembly: GCA_028565875.1. Classification (NCBI taxonomy): domain Eukaryota; kingdom Metazoa; phylum Chordata; class Actinopteri; order Siluriformes; family Callichthyidae; genus Hoplisoma; species Hoplisoma paleatum. The sequence goes on from JAOTRQ010060384.1 coordinate 13,724, forward strand.
TTTCTTTAGATCGCGCTTCGATGTCTTGATATCAACAGCAATCTGCCACACACACACACACACACACACACACACACACACACACAAACAAACCCTGCATCTACACCAGCCTCAACTCAGCTTTAAAAAATTCAGTTTATAGAATGTTGCAAATACACTTCATGTGTGAGGTAGAGAAGTTTACCAGCTCTGAGCATGAGTATTGTACTTAAGTATTAAGAGACTAAAGGATAAATACAGACACCTGAAAAACAGCTTCTCTTTCACATTTAAAGCCCCGCTGATGTTTTAAAGCCCATAAATTTGTTTCATACAGGTTTAGAGGATTAGTCATAGAGTAATTATTGGATATAAAGGTTCTCTTGACTTTCTAAGGCCAAGATCAAGAGTGGTGAAACAGCGTAGAGTAAAAAGCTCGGATTGCCAAATTAAAGACTGTGGGATCCACATATTTTATTTCAGAGAAGTCAGTTTAACCATTATCACTATATATTTAAACAAGTTTAGATATTTATGGGGCATAAACGATAGATGAACTGAGATTGTTGGAAGAGGTTTTGCACCATTAAAGTAAATTCATTGTTATAAAATGACACATTCCAGTACAGCAACATTATGAACATCAGTGTGTTTTCCATGTGCAGGCAGTCATTATGCTTTTAGTTCTGTATACTTATGACCTGTATATACTTTGTTTGGGTCCATCTACAAATAAAATGAAGCCATTAGTAAAACATTTTAAATGATATGTTTATTGTGTAAAACCGATTTTTAAAGTATTTTAGTCTGAAATGTTCACAGTATTTTATATTATGAATACACTGCTGTATATTGTATTAATGATAAATCTAACAGAAAAAAGTTTATAAATTTATATAAATGTGTAAAATCCAAAACTTCACAGGCCGTATTTTGAGGAAATATTATTGTCCAGGATATCAACAGCTCTTTCAGTTTCTCTCAATTATTAAATCACTGTAATTGTATTAAATCTGTAAATAAACAAAACATTCTTCTACTTTTGTTAAAGTAAAATAAAAATAAAAAAACTCACTGGCAGTGAGAGGATGATACATCATGTTCTCTGGTATGATGATCAAAACAAAATCACACATGACAAGGAGGAGGAACTAAGGAACAACAGCACATCTTCACAACAGTGAACATTTTCTCCAGGCCTACAGGGGGAGCCTCATAAATAAAATACCAAGTGTTGCATAGTGTCTTGAAAAAAAAACATTTTTTTACTCACCTGACTTGTAACATTAATATTATTTATATAAAACTATTGTTGTATATCTATTTGTTTACAGATTGTTGTGTTTTTTATACCAAACAGATCATGGCCGACGAGATCTCTATACGAGTCTATCGACTGGCTGCTAAAACTACTCCACCAAAACAGCTGAAGTGCCATGTCTCAAACCTCAGACTGTAGTACATTAAACACTACTTGCTCGGTTTGCAACCTTATAAAGCGACACAGATTTCAGCCTTCATTCTTTCACTCTCCTATTGGCTACTTCTGCCAAGCTTAGAAACAAGTCATTCCTGATCGCCAACAGTTCTGAACATCGGCGCCCTTATGACTGATGGATAATAAAAAACAGAGCGCACTTGTATCCAAAACCGTCCCATACCGGAGCGCTCGGGTTTCTCTTAGAAACAGCTCTCGCAGATAAATAACATCTGTGGATCTGCAGTCAAATCGAATCATGCCTGGAATGAATCATGCTGCCAGATTGTTTATTTCAATGCGACAGAGGCACTAGATGATGGTTCATCACAGAAAAATGAAAACAAAAAACAAAAAACATGAGTGTTTCGTCTGTAAGCATCGTGCGTCACGAACAACCAAATGCTGGGAAACTGGTACGTAATTCAGGCGCAGATGAACGTAAAAAGTTAACTTTTAAATGATGTTAAATGCGCTTTGAGGCTTAATAAAACAAACCAACACACAAACTTGAGCTTCATTTTGTTTGGTTCAATGTAAGGTTTTTATATCATTTTAAAATGGGTATCATGGCTATGCTTGCCAAACTCAACTCAAATTCTTAAAACCTCTCAACACCCTCTTCATGTTCTAAAAACGTTCAGTCATTGACCGATTCCTCCTGATTGAGCGATACATGAAGTCTTTCTCAACAGCTACTATTAAATTGATAAATAACTAAATAAATATATTTCTACATTCGTTTTTAACTTTGGTATTTAGATATTCGTTTTCACCAGACTTGCTTACATCACACTTTCGTTCCGATTAGTGGTCATAAAAGGCAAAATGCCAAATTGTTCAGCGGTTTAACATATTTTCCATTTAAGCACAGTCGAGGCAAAAGCAGCGTTGTCAAAATATATGATACAAAACTTCTACACAGTCCCAACTTCTCAACAAGTGAAATCTTTAAAAAAAGAAGACAAAGTTCCTTTCTACGCCAAACTAATTGTTTCGAGTTGGAGGACGTTTCCTGCCTTTGTTTAAGTACAATGAAAAAGCTCTTGTGCAGGAAAAAAAAAGTCGAAACCCCATGACTGAAAAAAAACAACCTTTGAAACATCCAAGATGCCCACCCCACACAGAAAATATGTATTTTCTTTTATGTTAGAATGTCTATTTATGACGGAAAGTCTCAAACACCATAGTGTGTGTGTCCTTACCAGTGCTTTCCTCTCACAGAGTGTGTACACACATTCGAGGTTAGGGTCACTGTGGAGCGGGTGTGTGTACATCCTGTGTTCAAACGCCTCCACTCTTTGGATGACCTTCTTTAATCCCGAATCCTTTATACCCATATCGTCAATAGGGTCCAGCAGCGGAAGACCATCAGGAAAACGTTTCTGCACTTCCTGTACCAAGCAGAATGGGACACGGTCAGTTTAAATTGGTCATCGGGTGAACCAGGACTGCATGAGACAGGAAGGGTGAGTTAGTTACCTGGATGGATTTGAGCATGCTCTGTCGGTTGTCGAAGGGTCGCAGATCTTTAGGAATGTAGAGGCGAACTGAGCTGATGGAGGTCAGCAGGTTCAGCATGACTGGTACAACCTAAACAAACCCAAAGATTGATTAACATTCTAATTTAGCCAAAACTATTTAGAACTCGGTCCTGCCACCTTCTGCACACGGATTTCGTTGAACGTGGTATAGTGACAAACATATTCAGATACAGATATCCACCGTCCATCCCTCTAAAGTCCAATTTATACTTCTGCATTATGTGTCACTATCCTTTTACAATTATAGTACAGAATCTTATATGCACATTTATTTGACACTTGATATTTAAGGGCCTAGAGTAAATATTAACAAATACAATAAAGCTGCTAATTAATTTCCACTTTTGTTCTTTTTATTTTATATAATTAATAACAATGGTGTATGACAATGGTATAACACAATAAAATGGTGTTGTTTTGCACCAGGAATGCCCAGCTAGCAGAAAGCTACTTAGTCTATAACCAGAGAAATAATATGTTCCCCTCGCTGGTGAATAAAATGAACAGAAATGGTAAAAAGGTTTTGCATTTCTCACCTGCATCTCTCCCTTTTCTCCTGGAGATGATGGTCTGGCCGCTTCAGTCGCAGCATTTTTCACACTTTCCTTGCTGCAGTGTAACAAAACTTCAACAACATACAGAGGATCCAGTTCACCAGTAACAGCCTGAACACACACACACACAAACTTTTATTAACAATTCACAGACAGGTTAATGCTGGTTATTAGAATGTCAATTCATGGTAAAGTGGCAGTTTAGAGCTTCACAAGCTTTCAGGTGATAAATAAAGTCTCATGTCCAATTCAGGGTAATGCGATCTGGTTCTTTCTGTGTGTAGTTTGCATATTTTCTCCATGTCTGCTTGGATTTCCTCTAGGTACTCCGGTTTCCTCCAATAGACCAAAAACAGACGGGTGACCTGTTCAAGTGTTTAGAGTTTGCCCAGTGCGTGTCCTACCATGACCCTAAATAGGATTAATCGCTGGTAAGGCTAGGTAATAAATGAATGGACGTTTACATTGCTGAAAATCAATTAAAATAACAAAATTCATAAGTTCATTGTAAAATTCATAATTATTGTTCTAGACACGAATCAACAAAACCCACCTTTACATTTGACTTTTTGGAGAAGTTCACTATGACGCCCCAGCCAAAATCCAGATCGTCCTTTTTGACCTGGGAATACACAGAACAACAGTTAGAGCAGCATGGTGACATGCACGGCAAGATGCGAAATATCAGGTTCAAAAACTATTACCTTCACTAAGCGTCCCGGCTGTAGAAAGGGCAGACAGTACTTCGGCTTTTGCACATATTCCTCAATCTCCTTGGCCAGTTTGGCAAGTTGCTGGCGAATCTTGTAGTAGGTGACCACACCCTCCTCGTTTGGGATCTCGAGAGCATTATACATTCCCTCCAACTTATTTAACTCTGAGGATAAAAGAATAATAGTCTGACTGTAATCTACCTCTAGCCCATTACTAGACGTTTTTTGTTATTCTACCATAAGGACAATGGATCATGGTGACCAAATTTATGGCAAAATCTTACTCTGTAGTGTTTATAAGCCAACCCTAGTGTCTGCATGGCTTTCCGCCAGGAGATCTGGTTTCCTCCTACAGTGTTAAGCGGAGACACAGATGGTATCTCAGTCTTGCAGTGCTATTTCAGACAACTTGAGCTCTAATCTCCTGATCTAAACCTAAACTTAGATCATTTGAGAAGAACTGGACTGCAGTGAAGGCAAAACAGTCAACAAGTGCTCAGCGCCTCTGGTCTCTCCTTCAAGACGGGTGAAAAAAGACTCAGGATGGTTGAGAGAATGACAAATGAAGTGTGTAAATCTGATCGGGGGACACAGGTGCTACTTATAAGAACCAAAACTAGAAAACATTCAGGTTTGTTAGATTAATACTGCAGGTATTAATCTACATAATTAAAAAAGCAGTCTGTCTGCAGTCGTCTAAACACTGGAATGCATTCAAGTCTAAAATTCAGTGTTAGTCCCCAACCCAGATAAATTGGAAAGAGGTGATGTTAGTATCACATCGGGCGTGTGACGTACTCTCCACGACTCCAGGCACGGCTCTGTAGTGCTGAAACTGATAGAAGGATTTCTCCAGCATGTACTCTGGGTTGATCTCCTCGACACGCAGCAGGTTCAGAACCATGTTGTAGGTCAGATGAAACGCACTGTTTAACGGGTCCGCTGATCCCTGCCCAAGATCAGGAAGAAACGACAAGCAGCGGGTAAAGAACAGAACACAAATGCTATTGGCTGATTTATACTTTTTCCAGTCGAAGTCTTATATGCAACGGGAAGTAATTCACTACCACAACGCTAGAGGGCGTCGAATTTAAGGGTTCTGTTGCATGTATGTTTTCCTTCCATATTTAGCCACGAGCAAGTAAGAACGTAGATTTTAGCTGATTCATATTGAACAAGAAATGATTCGATTGTTGGCTCAAACAAAACATTAATATACTGCCCCCTGCAAAAGTTACATTTTTTCTCATCTTACTCTTGCAGTATCTGGTCCCACTGTGGTGTACAAGACGTAATGTGTGTAACAGTCATTTAAAAATTATCCATCATATATTATCTTTTTCTATATAATCATCAAACTTTTCGCTGCTACAGAGTTTTTGGATTGTGACCAAATGGTTAAAAAAACCTGCAAGGTTTACAGGGGAAGTGACACCAAGCAAGGTATTTGGAAGCCATGCCACGAAAAATAAAACATTAAGGACCTGCAGTAACTGACACAAAGCAGGACAATTGTTTCAGCATGCCTATGTTAGGACAGTCGATGAGTATAGAATTTATCAAGATAAGCATTTGACAAATCACAAAACATAGCGGAGCCGGGAATGTAAAAGGTTACAGGACCCCACTCTTACCTTCAGCAGCTGCTTTCCCACAGACGGGCTCATCTTCTCATCCACCATGAAGATCACGATTCCTCTCTCATCCATCCCTCTCCTACCGGCTCGTCCAGACATCTGGATGTACTCGCCAGAGGTGATCTGGTAAGACGGAGAGATGTCAGAGCAAACGTTCATAAATGTAAAGAGTTCGCTGCACACCTTCGTCTCAGACGTGATGTACGTGATTCTGTTTAGCACGGACCAGCTGATGTTTTCTCAGTCCTGTGGTCAAAAATGTTTCAGGTCCATCTAGTAATTACACTACAGAGGAATATATTGCAAAATCAAACAATCTGATTAATTATACACCACATGGATTGTCAGATTAAATTAACAAATCTGTGAGATCTGTCATTGGTTGGTCCGCTCTTCAGCTGCTTGCTACATTTGATGTGACCATATTTGGTGTTTCAAATATTTTTTTGACAGTCTCCATTATGTTCTGTAATTAATCCATTTTCAGATCCATATATGTTTTATGTTCACATGACAATTGGCTCCACTGAATTACGAGGCCATTCAAATAGTCATAAAAATGCTAATCGAGCAAGTACCCCACTGCTCAGTTATATCTTTTTAATAATTTGTTTGTTTCAGGATTGCTCTGTAAAGAGTCCTTAGGTTCACTGAAAAAGCTTTATAAGTAGAACGAAATTTGAGCTACATCAAGGTTAAAATAGGCTGATGGGAGTAGTGGCATTAATTTGCATATGCAATCAGTACAGTACAATGTCAATTCCTGAACAAACTTCAGCTACATACAACTTCAGCACAAGTATTAAACACTTCTTAAGGTTCTCACACCACGATGTCAATTCTGTGTGAGGTAGGATTAGCTTCTAGTAAGCACTTCTCTTATGACAATTAAATGTCATAATTCAGTAGATTATGTGACGTTCAGAAGGCACACATAAAACATACTACAGAATACGATGGAAAGAAATGAGTGAAACCGAAAAATCAAGTATAACCCAGAACACCAAATAAAAGCATAAACAAAATCGCGCAAACAACAAATTGATGAGACAACCTGATCAGTCAGATTATATCATAACATGATTTGTCAGGTCTTTCATCCACAAGTCAGAAACAGACGTAATAAATCAAACATTAGACATTGTGTCCAGTTCTCTTTGTTTGGGTCATCCAAGTAAAACAAAAATTAAAACCAGACTTTTATTTCTTCATCTCTTGGCAGACAAATTCATGTAAATTCAATTTGAAAACTCCCCAGATGTCACTCGTCAAACACTAATGAAATCTGAGAACTTGTCGGCAGCTGATTCAGACCTTCGAACCCTTCTGAGGCAGTTTGGAAGCTGAAAGGAGGTCATTCACACTTGACGAGTAGAGCTTTGGCTCAGGCCCGGTACCGGATAGACTCCGGAGCAGTGGAGTTGGAACGCAACACGGACTCTAGATCCAAGGTCTCGTTAAGACGCATGCGTTGGAGATTAAAGATTTGTGGTCTGACCGCAGGAAATGGGAACTAAACCGCTGGCTGAAGTGTACGAGCTCGTTTCACAGAAACTTGAGTCGAATCATGAAGCAAACATCTAAAAGTGGTTGCCCTTCAAAACCCTACTCCGAGACCCCAATGTGACCTTTTAAGCTGAAGATGAACAATTTCCTAAAGTATGTGGACTCCACAGGATGAATAACCAGATGATCAATGTCAGACCATGGAGCGGCAAGGTTAGGGTGTTCGATTAAAAGCTGCTTGACATTTATGTGAGCGCTCAACACACAGGCACACTGGGGAACTCAACAACTACAACTACTGATAAAAATTACTTGTAAATAATTATAGAACAAAAATTCGACTTTCCTCATTTACTGAAAGTTTAGAGAATGTTCCTTCTTGTTTCTGGCTGACTGTAATCCTATGGAAAGCTTTAGAATAAACTAAAACATTACCCGTAACCAGCCGTACAAATGCTGCCGTGGTTTGACTGAAAGAGCACAAATCCAGACATACTTGAAAGTCTTGTGAGAAGCCTTCTCAGAGGAGTCGCTGTTCCAGCCGAAAAAAACTCTCAGTAGTGATGTGATAATTAAAAGTGATGTGAGGTGACCCAATACTTCTGGCCAACTGGGGAACTAGATCTGACTAACCCGGGATTACAAAACGAGGTGCAGACCTTAAGTGGACAAGCAACAAGATTTTTTCATAGAATTTACAGCCACAAACAGGGGATCTGGGATCTCTGGGATACTCTGGGATCCAGAGTAAACGTGGCAATGAGACGTGGTTTCTCTTTGCTCACATGTTCCAGATGCTCCTCGCAGCAGGGTTTGGATGGCAGCTCTACACAGCGTCACGTCAAAGGCTGTTATTTATTTGCCGTTTGAATTCCAGTAGCTTGAAATCACGTCTTCTACCCGAAATGATCAAATCATGGCTGCTCAGAGCATAATACAAAAAAACTTCCATTCTTTGCAGTGCTTCCTAATAAAGTGAAAGCTTAAAGCACAGCAGGGTATTGCAAAGCCTCCTGACATGACGTAAGCATGGATCACAGAGTATTGTAATCTTTCAATGTCAATGTTGGCAAATTTGCTGTACAGTCCAATAACGTTCTGCATGTTCATTCATAGTAGCCGAGAGACCCTGACCAAGCTAAAGTGCACAATGATGTGCGTGCGCGTTTAAGTGTGTATATTTACCCAGCGAAAGTCCTTGCCATCAAACTTGCGAGCACTGGTGAAAAGGACCGTTCGAGCGGGCATGTTGATCCCCATGGCAAACGTCTCTGTAGCAAACAGGGCCTGAGGAGAAAGAATAATCATGTGATAAACGAAAACGATGGCTATATGAAGATGGACGAGTGAGTCTGACCTTCAGCAGACCCTCGGAGAAAAGAATCTCGATGGTCTCTTTAAGAATGGGCAGCAGTCCACCGTGATGGATCCCGATTCCTCTTTTCAGTAGCGGTAACACGTGTTCAACCTAAACACACACGGTGCAGCTTCATGATTTGGCTCTATTAGTTGATGTGTGTGTGCAGTGTACGGTTCTACCTGTGGCAGCTTCTTGTCCTCATCTGATAGACAGTCGATGGCATTGCTGAAAACCTCCTCCACCAGTTTCTTCTCCTCATCTGGATGGAAGCACAATGGAAACATTCAAAGAAAGCAGTATGGTTGCCATAATGCACCTGAGGATCATTTTGAATCAGACAAAATTCGGCAGTTTCAAGCTGGGTGACCAAGAAAATCATTTGCCTTCATCTTTGTATGAAAAAAAAAATCATTGTAACATGGATAATCATTGTAACATCCATCAGAGGGGCGGATGAGTTCAGTGCTTCACTGCATTTAGAAAGAAATAAAAAACAAGAGGGTTATTTTGCTGTTTTATGTGGAAGGTCTGCTGTACAGAATGAGTTCTATTTTTAACAACAACAAGAGTCAGATTGTACATGATACGCGGCAGCATTCCCGTCACGAGCGAAGACAAAAGTACCACTATATATATTGCACCTTAACAGTTTCTACGGTCTGATCTGATACTATTACAGATCAAATGACGAACTGGATTTTCTGTCGTTATAATAAATGGCATGATGTCACATTTATGATGTTATGTGAGGGATACGTGTTCCATGCTAGTTTTGTAATACTTTTACATGAAGTAGTCTTAAAGCTGCATTCTGCATTGATTAACACAAACAGTATTATACCTGAGTGGTGAGGACACGAAAATGTTGTAATTACGGTATAAGTGTGCTGGTGCAGTCGTCCCAGTATTGTGGGGGTGTACGATATTGAATAGAACTGCGATAATGTTGAATATCGCGATAGCAATGTAAAACATGGTGATACATCGTGTACATTGAGTGTCTCTCTGAACCGCACATTCATTTGTTTGTTTACTGTGTAAGGCATCCAATATAATTCCAAATACAGCCCCTCGTGTTGCAGGTTTTTTCAGCAATAGATAAAATATTTAATTTGATAACATGCATACAAATTATAATATTGCATCATGACAAAAGGCTGATCTAACAGTGCTTTCAGACTTTTTTTGCACAGCACTCCTCACACAATAGTACGTGGTTGTTTCAAGTGATGGTAAAAGTGCGTCGCGTTCTCTGTGACTGTTGAGCCGTTGTAGTTAGTTTGCACAAAACTCTGGATTGAGCTTAAGACCCACTGATCGCTCAGCCAAAGAAAGCAGCCTTTAAATCTTTATTGAGTGTAAACAATTTTCAGTGAATGTATAGTACTAGACACAATATATGCTTAAATCTAGGGCTGTCCACGACCAAGGATCTTGTTGGTCGACTAGAGGTCATCATTGACATATTTGTGAAGTTTTACCTTTAATGCCGGGCTGCCGCAGATCACAATAAAGCATGATCGCAAAAATGCTAGAAATGTT